>OY769910.1:952608-992608 GCA_963669185.1 Dyspetes luteomarginatus | reverse complement strand
ATGCTCGAGTACAAGAAACATCGTTTTTTCCAAGAGACTTCAATGCTCGAGTACAAGAAACATCGTTTTTTCCAAGAGACTTCAATGCTCGAGGACAAGAAACATCGTTTTTTCCAGAGACTTCAATGCTCCAGTACAAGAAACATCGTTTTTTCCAAGAGACTTCAATGCTCGAGGACAAGAAACATCGTTTTTTTGTAATCGAGGATTTGAAGTCTTTTGGAAAAAACGATGTTTGGGCCCAGACCCAAGCCCAAAAATCGTTTTTTCCCAGAGACTTCGATGCTCGAGGACAAGAAACATCGTTTTTTCCAAGAGACTTCAATGCTCGAGTACAAGAAACATCGTTTTTTCCAAGAGACTTCAATGCTCGAGGACAAGAAACATCGTTTTTTCCAGAGACTTCAATGCTCCAGTACAAGAAACATCGTTTTTTCCAAGAGACTTCAATGCTCGAGGACAAGAAACATCGTTTTTTTGTAATCGAGGATTTGAAGTCTTTTGGAAAAAACGATGTTTGGGCCCAGACCCAAGCCCAAAAATCGTTTTTTCCCAGAAACTTCAATGCTCGAGGACAAGAAACATCGTTTTTTCCCAGAGACTTCAATGCTCGATCACAAAAAACATCGTTTTTCCAAGAGACTTCAATGCTTGAGTACAAGAAACATCGTTTTTTCCCAGAGACTTCAATGCTCGAGGACAAAAAAAATCGTTTTTTTGTAATCGAGGATTTGAAGTCTTTTGGAAAAAACGATGTTTGGGCCCTGACCCAGTCCCAAAAATCGTTTTTTCCTCGAGACTTCAATTCCTCGATCACCAGAAGCATCGTTTATTTCTTTAATTTTCTTTATCGTCGTCGATCCTTTTGTCCAAAAGACTTCGATTATGTTTTTTTTGTCATTCATCATTGGGCCAGTTAAAGTTTCGAGGTAAACGAGTGCTTTTCAAAGCAACGCACAAAGGGTTGTGTTCAGAGGGTTCGCGGTGCAATGATCATCAAGCCTGATAAAAATGGAGGTTGAGGAATCGACTGGGCTCACTGGTGTTTCTTCCAGTTACGGTGCTGAGGCTTTATTATTATTATTATTATTATTATTATTATTATTATTATTATAGTTCCCACCCCTTAAAACTCGAGCCGATAAGCGCTACAACTTGTTTCGTGATCCTGAAGATTGATGGTGCAACGAGATGCCGATGGCGACAGATCGATGTGATTCGCAGCGAGGGCTTCCTCGTTGTCGGCGACCCAATATCCCAATGTGTCGGTGTCGTAAGTTGGTATCATTGTGACCTCTGAAAAGCCAAAAAGAGGCAAAAAAAAACTCCAGTAAAATCGACTGGAATTTCGTGATGCGGTGAGGAAAAGAAGCAAAAAAATGTCTCCGGGAAAATCGACTGGAGTTTCGTAATTTTGGAAGGAAATTCCAGACGATTTTACTGGAGATTTTTTCCTAAAAAAAGCAAAAAAATCTCCAGGAAAATCGACTGGAATTTCGTGGTTGAGGTGAGGAAAAAAATCTCCAGGAAAATCGACTGGAATTTCGTGGTTCGGGGAGGAAAAAAATCTCCAGGAAAATCGACTGGAATTTCGTGGTTGAGGTGGGGAAAAAAATCTCCAGGAAAATCGACTGGAATTTCGTGGTTCGGGGAGGAAAAAAATCTCCAGGAAAATCTGCTGGAATTTCGTGGTTGAGGTGAGGAAAAAAATCTCCAGGAAAATCGACTGGAATTTCGTGGTTCGGGGAGGAAAAAAATCTCCAGGAAAATCTGCTGGAATTTCGTGGTTGAGGTGAGGAAAAAAATCTCCAGGAAAATCGACTGGAATTTCGTGGTTGAGGTGAGGAAAAAAATCTCCAGGAAAATCGACTGGAATTTCGTGGTTCGGGGAGGAAAAAAATTTCCAGGAAAATCTGCTGGAATTTCGTGGTTGCGGAAAAAAAGGCAAAAAAAATCTCCAGTAAAATCTGCTGGAATTTCGTGGTTGAGGAAAAAAAGGCAAAAAAATTCTCCAGTAAAATTTGCTGGAATTTCGTGGTTGAGGAAAAAAAGGCAAAAAAATTCTCCAGTAAAATTTGCTGGAATTTCGTGGTTGAGGAAAAAAAGGCAAAAAAATTCTCCAGTAAAATTTGCTGGAATTTCGTGGTTGAGGAAAAAAAGGCAAAAAAATTCTCCAGTAAAATTTGCTGGAATTTCGTGGTTGAGGAAAAAAAGGCAAAAAAATTCTCCAGTAAAATTTGCTGGAATTTCGTGGTTGAGGAAAAAAAGGCAAAAAAATTCTCCAGTAAAATCTGCTGGAATTTCGTGGTTGAGGAAAAAAAGGCAAAAAAATTCTCCAGTAAAATCTGCTGGAATTTCGTGGTTGAGGAAAAAAAGGCAAAAAAATTCTCCAGTAAAATCTGCTGGAATTTCGTGGTTGAGGAAAAAAAGGCAAAAAAATTCTCCAGTAAAATCTGCTGGAATTTCGTGGTTGAGGAAAAAAAGGCAAAAAAATTCTCCAGTAAAATTTGCTGGAATTTCGTGGTTGAGGAAAAAAAGGCAAAAAAATTCTCCAGTAAAATCTGCTGGAATTTCGTGGTTGAGGAAAAAAAGGCAAAAAAATTCTCCAGTAAAATCTGCTGGAATTTCGTGGTTGAGGAAAAAAAGGCAAAAAAATTCTCCAGTAAAATCTGCTGGAATTTCGTGGTTGAGGAAAAAAAGGCAAAAAAATTCTCCAGTAAAATCTGCTGGAATTTCGTGGTTGAGGAAAAAAAGGCAAAAAAATTCTCCAGTAAAATCTGCTGGAATTTCGTGGTTGAGGAAAAAAAGGCAAAAAAATTCTCCAGTAAAATCTGCTGGAATTTCGTGGTTGCGGAAAAAAAGGCAAAAAAATTCTCCAGTAAAATCTGCTGGAATTTCGTGGTTGAGGAAAAAAAGGCAAAAAAATTCTCCAGTAAAATTTGCTGGAATTTCGTGGTTGAGGAAAAAAAGGCAAAAAAATCTGCAAAAATTGAACGAAAAATTGTTTGGGTAAATTCAAAAGAAGAAAAACCTACCCAAATTTTTATCCTCCCAGGTCTTCTTAGCATCGAGAAGGGCATCGTAGACTTGTCGACTGGGCTCGGTCCCACTGAATACGTAATATCTCGCTCGTACTCTTTTGAAGAATTCAACATTCGCGTAATATGAATTTCCATGATGAGGAACGTAGGTGAGATCGAGATAAACCGGATGAACTTTGCCCTTTTGATCTTTGACCTTTTTATCATTTTTCGATGGGCTCTCCGAGCCTTTTCGATTCTTAATATTTTCCGTGCTAATTTTTTTCTGCTTCCTGTCCTTCTTGGGAGTGGATGGAGTCGCTTTGTTCGAAGCCTCGTCGCCTGGAAGAGGCGATGGCAGTCTCAAGGGTTCGCCCCAGTCGCTGATAGGATCGGTCGAATCCTCAGCAGCAGAGTCATTGGGCCTGCCGATGATTCGCAAATTAAATTTCTTCGGTGGTTTGGGAGAGGGAAGGCCCAGAGGTGAGTCCCAGCCGGTCAAAGGATCTTTTTTCTTGTCAAAAGTTTGCCTCGTTTCTTTATTTTCATCGGTTAACGAGCCGCCATTTTTATCGCTCTCACTTGAGCCGCCGCCATTTTTCTCAGCGTCTTTCCCAATTTCCCTCGTAACTTTTTTCTCCATTATTTCTTTCCGTTCCTGGAGAACTTTTTGAAAATCGCGAGGATCGGCGACCTCGTATCTGCTTTCGCTCGACTCTCCGCCGTCGCCATTTTTATCGGCGATTCGTTTTCCCGATGAAAAATGCGCGTCAATCGGCAAAGAGAGACCGGAAGCTTCGTCCTGCAGGTTCCCAGCACTCGTCAGCGACGAGCAAGTACTTTTCCTCGTCGTTGTAACTCTCTGGGGCGCTGCTGATGGAAATTCTCCATAAAAACTGCCGCTCATGTCTTGACCTTGAGATGATTCGAGACGCTTGTCCGCCATTTTGGCTGGATCTTTGTCAAAGCTGTGATCGCCAAAGTGGTAAGTCGACTGCGGAGAATACGCGAGCTGGGATGTCGTCGAAAATGGCGAGCCAGGCGCAGCGTCGTCGTCGTCGGAATACGCGTGTCTCTCGGCATCGCTGCTTTCCCACACGTGAGTCTCAGCTCTGCTGTGCAAACTGCTGCGGTCGCTTCGTGGACTGACCACTGGATCGAGGTCTCCAGTTATCTCGGTCGGTAAGTCAATCGAAGCTTTGAAAGTTTCCTCGCCGCCAATCACTTCAGCGGGAATAATTCTAGCCTCAACTTTGACCCCGGTCTTGTCTTCTGATATTGTTCTCTGACCTTTGAGCCGATCGAATTCTTTGAAAGTTTCCTCGCCGCCAATCATTTCAGAGGGAATAATTCTAGCCTCAACTTTGACCCCGGTCTTGTCTTCTGATATTGTTCTCTGACCTTTGAGCCGATCGAATTCTTTGAAAGTTTCCTCGCCGCCAATCACTTCAGCGGGAATAATTCTATCCTCAACTTTGACATCGGTCTTTTCTTCTAATATTGTTGTCTCACCTTTCTCATTGGTCGTCTCGGTAATCTCCATGGTCGTTGTTATTATTTCACCATCTTCGGACATTGTTCGAGTCGTCGTTATGGTCGTTCTTATGATTTCGTTCGATCGAAGTCCCTCGGGTGTCGCGGTGCTCGATCTACTCATAGGCCGTTTGTCCGGGGTCGATCTTCCTGACAAATGGGCATGTCCCACTGCTGCTGAACTTTCTCTCATCGTTGACGTTGACTTTATTATCGCTGAACTGCTAAACTCTTCGACCTCTCTCGCCTGAGAGCTCTCTGAGCTCAGACCTCTAAGATCCTCCATTTTCGATGATATTTCATCCTCCATTTTGTCACCAACTACTTTTTCTCCACGTCTCTTGGTCACAGATTCGCATATCTCATCGCGCAAAGTCGTATGTCCGATCGAAATAGCAGAGTCGGCCGATGTGTCTTGTCCACGCGTTGAAGTCTCCGGCGGCGCTCCACGCGCTGAACTCTCCGGCGTCGCTCCACGCGTTGAACTCTCCAGCGACGCTTCATGCTTTGAACTCTCTCTACTTTCCTCAATAATTTTCACAATTTTTACACTCTCAATTGGATCTACCTCGATATCTTTCGCCTGAGAGCTCTCTGAGCTCAGACCTCTAAGATCCTCCATTTTCGATGATATTTCATCCTCCATTTTGTCACCAACTACTTTTTCTCCACGTCTCTTGGTCACAGATTCGCATATCTCATCGCGCAAAGTCGTATGTCCGATCGAAATAGCAGAGTCGGCCGATGTATCTTGTCCACGCGTTGAAGTCTCCGGCGGCGCTGCACGCGTTGAACTCTCCTGCGGCGCTCCACGCGTTGAACTCACCAGCGACGCTTCATGCTTTGAACTCTCTCTACTTTCCTCAATAATTTTCACAATTTTTACACTCTCAATTGGATCTACCTCGATATCTTTCGCCTGAGAGCTCTCTGAGCTCAGACCTCTAAGATCCTCCATTTTCGATGATATTTCATCCTCCATTTTGTCACCAACTACTTTTTCTCCACGTCTCTTGGTCACAGATTCGCATATCTCATCGCGCAAAGACGTATGTCCGATCGAAATAGCAGAGTCGGCCGATGTGTCTTGTCCACGCGTTGAAGTCTCCGGCGGCGCTCCACGCGTTGAACTCTCCTGCGGCGCTCCACGCGTTGAACTCACCAGCGACGCTTCATGCTTTGAACTCTCTCTACTTTCCTCAATAATTTTCACAATTTTTACACTCTCAATTGGATCTACCTCGATATCTTTCGCCTGAGAGCTCTCTGAGCTCAGACCTCTAAGATCCTCCATTTTCGATGATATTTCATCCTCCATTTTGTCACCAACTACTTTTTCTCCACGTCTCTTGGTCACAGATTCGCATATCTCATCGCGCAAAGTCGTATGTCCGATCGAAATAGCAGAGTCGGCCGATGTGTCTTGTCCATGCGTTGAAGTCTCCGGCGGCGCTCCACGCGTTGAACTCTCCTGCGGCGCTCCACGCGTTGAACTCACCAGCGACGCTTCATGCTTTGAACTCTCTCTACTTTCCTCAATAATTTTCACAATTTTTACACTCTCAATTGGATCTACCAATTGAATATTATCCATAAATTTCATTGACATGGAAGAATCGATCGATGATTTATTATCAAATAATTCCTCATCGGCCACTTCAAACTCATCGACAATTTTCTCCGTATCGATTTTCCCATCAAGGTCAATCCTCGATGCGACTGTAGTAATTATTCTCTCAATTGGTCCACTGGGTGAATGATCTTTCGTCAAATCGACAAGTCCCGAAGATAAAAACTCCCTCGTCAGTGGAACTTTGAAAATTTTTGAGCCATCATTCTGACCTTTCATTTCCGTTGTTCTCGTTCTAATTACATCGACAATTTCTGCATTCTCTTGATCGATAATCACAGAATCTTGCATTACTTTTGTCATTATTTCAGGTTCTTCCTGTACAATTTCCTCCCCGATCGTCTCTCTTTTCTCAATTATTGGCTCCTCTCCCCTTTTAATTATTACTCTCGCCAATTCATCCTCGTCCGATACTTTCTCCGATGCAAAATTTCTCATATCCTCGTCAATTTCTTTGTGATATTTTTCGATATCTCGCTCGGAAAGTGACTCGCGACTTGGGGCGATTGGGACGGATGCGGCAAGATGGCCGATCGGGGATGAAGCGGACGCAGCTGGGCCGGAAACTGACGTCGTGGCGATGGGAACCGACGCGGCAAGATGGCCGATCGGGGATGCAGCGGACGCGGCTGGGCCGGAAACTGTCGTCGTGCTCGTTGACGCGGCAACTTGTCTCGTAAAATTCAATGGAACTTTATCAAGCCTCTCGCGAGATTGATCGATTACAATTTTACGAGCTGTCACGCTCGATTTATCGTCAACTGGGAGCTCCTTTTCGTCAAATTCAACATGGCTGCCGCTCGTTACATCGGCTAATAATTCGGGTGTTTCACCCCTTGCGCTGCAATCCGATGGGGTTGATTTGCCAGAAAGGGTTGTTATGTGAGTTGTCCTAATTTCTGTCATTCCACCCATCACGAATGCTTTGTGAAATGGAGTCTCGTAATCGGCTGTCGAGTACGATGACCTTTCATTGACAAATTTATCGTCGTAATGGCGACGCTCGGGGGTTGAATATCCAGATGATTTTAAATCTGGTGTAGACAAACCGGATGCAATGCCGCCATCTTTGATCGATTGACCTTCGACCTCAATCACGCGAGTCTCAATTTCGAGGCGTTTTTCTTCGCTGATCGGCAAATCTCTCGGAAGCGAAGAATCTGATTTGGTCACAAAATGGCTGCTCGCTGTAGACAAACCGGATCCAATGCCGCCATCTATGATCGATTGACCTTCGGCCGATTTGCTTGCCCCCTGTCCAAGGTCATCGTAAATTTCATCGTCCACCATCCCCTCTCGTGATATTTTCCTCGTTACGATTATATTCTCAATAATATACAAGAGAATTGATTTTTTGACGGCCATTTTGTTGACGATTTCCTCGAGGACCGATACAGTTATTCTTCGTCCCTTTTTAACGCATTCCTCCATCAAGTGAGTCTCAATTTCGAGGCGTTTTTCTTCGCTGATCGGCAAATCTCTCGGAAGAGACGAATCTGATTTGGCGACAAAATGGCTGCTCGCTGCAGACAAACCGGACGATTCAGTGACGCCATCTTTGATCGATTGACCTTTGACCTCCATCACGCGAGTCTCAATTTCGAGGCGTTTTTCTTCGCTGATCGGCAAATCTCTCGGAAGAGACGAATCTGATTTGGCGACAAAATGGCTGCTCGCTGCAGACAAACCGGACGATTCAGTGACGCCATCTTTGATCGATTGACCTTTGACCTCCATCACGCGAGTCTCAATTTCGAGGCGTTTTTCTTCGCTGATCGGCAAATCTCTCGGAAGAGACGAATCTGATTTGGCGACAAAATGGCTGCTCGCTGCAGACAAACCGGACGATTCAGTGACGCCATCTTTGATCGATTGACCTTTGACCTCAATCACGGGAGTCTCAATTTCGAGGCGTTTTTCTTCGCTGATCGGCAAATCTCTCGGAAGAGACGAATCTGATTTGGCGACAAAATGGCTGCTCGCTGCAGACAAACCGGACGATTCAGTGCCGCCATCTTTGATCGATTGACCTTTGACCTCCATCACGCGAGTCTCAATTTCGAGGCGTTTTTCTTCGCTGGTCGGCAAATCTCTCGGAAGCGAAGAATCTGATTTGGCGACAAAATGGCTGCTCGCTGCAGACAAACCGGAGGACTCAGTGCCGCCGTCTTTGATCGATTGACCTTTGACCTCAATCACGCGAGTCTCAATTTCGAGGCGTTTTTCTTCGCTGATCGGCAAATCTCTCGGAAGAGACGAATCTGATTTGGCGACAAAATGGCTGCTCGCTGCAGACAAACCGGACGATTCAGTGACGCCATCTTTGATCGATTGACCTTTGACCTCAATCACGGGAGTCTCAATTTCGAGGCGTTTTTCTTCGCTGATCGGCAAATCTCTCGGAAGAGACGAATCTGATTTGGCGACAAAATGGCTGCTCGCTGCAGACAAACCGGAGGACTCAGTGCCGCCGTCTTTGATCGATTGACCTTTGACCTCAATCACGCGAGTCTCAATTTCGAGGCGTTTTTCTTCGCTGGTCGGCAAATCTCTCGGAAGCGAAGAATCTGATTTGGAAACAAAATGGCCGCTCGTATCAGAAATATCATCCTCGTTTCTTCCTTTATCGTCTGACAGAGTTGATTTTTTACACAGTGGAATATCTTCGGTTTCCGGACACTTTTCATCGCTTGTTTCATCTTCATCCCTTGTTTCATCTTCATCCCTTAATTCGTCAAATATTCCCTCCTCGATTAATTCCCCCCCTATTTTTCCCTCTGCAAACATTTCTTCGATAATCATTATGATTATTCTTCTCGATATTATTTTTGACTCCGATGATAATTGATCGACAATTTTTGACGTTATTTTATTATTTTTTTTCAATATTTCCCAAACCGAATTTTCGATCTCGAGTCTCATCGATCCCGATCCATCGATCATTTTTCGAGACAAAAATCCCGAAATGTACTCATCGTCATTTTTTGAAAAATTTACAATTAAATTTCTGGACAAATTTTTCTCTAAAATGTAAGTCCCAATAAGTCCCAAAATAATATATCTCGGTATCGAATAAATCGTTGATATTTCGTCGATTATTTTTGTCGTAATTTTTTCATTTTTTATTATATATTTATTAACGATATATTCTTTGACCTTTGACCCTTCGTCGGCCATTGGCAAATTTTTTGAATCTTCCTCGTCGATTTTTACTGACGATCTTCGCCATTTTGTTTCTTCCAGTTCCGAGAGACTCCATTTTTCAATATCGGTTTGACCTTTTTCATCATCTTTGACCTTTGACCCTTCGTCGGCCATTATCAAATTTTTTGAATCTTCCTCGTCGATTTTTACTGACGACCTTCGCCATTTTGTTTCTTCCAGTTCCGAGAGACTCCATTTTTCAATATCGGTTTGACCTTTTTCGTCATCTTTGACCTTTGACCCTTCGTCGGCCATTATCAAATTTTTTGAATCTTCCTCGTCGATTTTTACTGACGATCTTCGCCATTTTGTTTCTTCCAGTTCCGAGAGACTCCATTTTTCAATATCGGTTTGACCTTTTTTGTCATCTTTGACCTTTGACCCTTCGTCGGCCATTATCAAATTTTTTGAATCTTCCTCGTCGATTTTTACTGACGACCTTCGCCGTTTTGTTTCTTCCAATTCCGAGAGACTCCATTTTTCAATATCGGTTTGACCTTTTTTGTCATCTTTGACCTTTGACCCTTCGTCGGCCATTATCAAATTTTTTGAATCTTCCTCGTCGATTTTTACTGACGACCTTCGCCATTTTGTTTCTTCCAGTTCCGAGAGACTCCATTTTTCATTATCGGTTTGACCTTTTTTGTCATCTTTGACCTTTGACCCTTCGTCGGCCATTATCAAATTTTTTGAATCTTCCTCGTCGATTTTTACTGACGACCTTCGCCATTTTGTTTCTTCCAGTTCCGAGAGACTCCATTTTTCAATATCGGTTTGACCTTTTTTGTCATCTTTGAACTTTGAACTCAATGGCGTCTCGTCCCTCGTGAACGTTTCTCGCCGATCGACCTCATCGGTACAATAATTATTCTCAAGCTCCTCCTCCTCCTCCATTTTACTCTTTGATTCAGGAGCTTCTTCTTTTTCCTCGAATAAACTTGCAGTTCGCGAACGACCGAGAGGAATTTTTTCATCGGTATCAAATAAACTGTGCGATCGCGATCGGTCCATTGGAATATTTTCTTGTTTTATTTCATCCCTTAATATTTTGCTGTCGGATTTTTCATCCCTTAATTTTTTGCTCTCGGATTTTTCATCCCTTAATATTTTGCTCTCGGATTTTTCATCCCTTAATTTTTCATCCCTTAAAATTTTGCTGTCGGATTTTTCATCCCTTAATATTTTGGTGTCGAATTTTTCATCCCTTAATATTTCACTGTCGGATTTTTCGTCGATTAATATTTTGCTCTCGGATTTTTCATCCCTTAATTTTTCATCCCTTAATATTTCACTGTCGGATTTTTCATCCCTTAATATTTCACTGTCGGATTTTTCATCCCTTAATATTTTACTGTCGGATTTTTCATCCCTTAATTTTTCATCCCTTAATATTTCACTGTCGGATTTTTCATCCCTTAATATTTCACTGTCGGATTTTTCATCCCTTAATATTTCACTGTCGGATTTTTCATCCCTTAATATTTCACTGTGGGATTTTTCATCCCTTAATTTTTTGCTCTCGGATTTTTCATCCCTTAAAATTTTGCTGTCGGATTTTTCATCCCTTAATATTTTGCTGTCGGATTTTTCATCCCTTAATATTTCACTGTCGGATTTTTCATCCCTTAATATTTCACTGTCGGATTTTTCATCCCTTAAAATTTTGCTGTCGGATTTTTCATCCCTTAATATTTTACTGTCGGATTTATCATCAAAATCATTAATTTTATCATCAATTGTAAATGATGATTTTGAAAGATCGATCGGTTCATGTTCATCGTGTTTTTCATCAGGAATTATCGGCAATTTGTATTTAATTGCCGATTTATCTTTTTCAAGGTCAACTGTTTTCTCATCCGTTAATGATTTTAACCGATCAACTCGATCTTTTTCGACTGATTCTGTTTCATTTTCCTTTTCGCCAGCAATACTGGATGAAGACGTTTCTTTGATAGTTTCTTTCTCATCCAGCTTGTCAGCAACAATACTGGTCAATAACGTAGATCGTTCAATCGGTTCCTTTTTATCCGGTTGCTCGATACCAATACTTGGTCGTCGTGAATGGTCCAGAGATTCCTCCTCGGTCTGTTTCTCAGCAGCAATACTGGGCGACCTTGAATGGTCAATTGGCTCCTTTTCTTCTTGCTTTTCACCACCAACGCTGGGCGACCTTGAATGGTCAATTGGCTCCTTTTCTTCTTGCTTTTCACCACCAACGCTGGGCGACCTTGAATGGTCAATTGGCTCCTTTTCTTCTTGCTTTTCACTACCAATGCTGGGTGACCTTGAATGACCAATCGGCTCTTTTTCTTCTTGCTTTTCACCAACAATACTGGGTGACCTTGAATGGTCAATCTCCTCCTTTTCGTCTAGCTTCTCAGCAGCAATACTGGGCGACCTTGAATGGTCAATTGGCTCCTTTTCTTCTTGCTTTTCACCACTAATGCTGGGCGACCTTGAATGGTCAATTGGCTCCTTTTCTTCTTGCTTTTTCCCACCAGCACTGGGTGACCTTGAATGGTCAATCTGCTCCTTTTCGTCTAGCTTCTCAGCAGCAATGCTGGGTGACCTTGAATGGTCAATTGGCTCCTTTTCATCCAGCTTTCCACCACTAATGCTGGGTGACCTTGAATGGTCAATTGGCTCCTTTTCTTCTTGCTTTTCACCACCAGCACTGGGCGACCTTGAATGGTCAATCGGCTCTTTTTCTTCTTGCTTTTCACCAACAATACTGGGTGACCTTGAATGGTCAATTGGCTCTTTTTCTTCTTGTTTTTCACCACTAATGCTGGGCGACCTTGAATGGTCAATTGGCTCCTTTTCTTCTTGCTTTTCACCACCAGCACTGGGCGACCTTGAATCGTCAATCGGCTCTTTTTCTTCTTGCTTTTCACCAACAATACTGGGTGACCTTGAATGGTCAATTGGCTCTTTTTCTTCTTGTTTTTCACCACTAATGCTGGGCGACCTTGAATGGTCAATTGGCTCCTTTTCTTCTTGCTTTTCACCACCAGCACTGGGCGACCTTGAATGGTCAATCGGCTCCTTTTCTTCTTGCTTTTCACCACCAGCACTGGGCGACCTTGAATGGTCAATCGGCTCTTTTTCTTCTTGCTTTTCACCAACAATACTGGGTGACCTTGAATGGTCAATTGGCTCTTTTTCTTCTTGCTTTTCACCACTAATGCTGGGCGACCTTGAATGGTCAATTGGCTCCTTTTCTTCTTGCTTTTCACCACCAGCACTGGGCGACCTTGAATGGTCAATCGGCTCTTTTTCTTCTTGCTTTTCACCAACAATACTGGGCGACCTTGAATGGTCAATTGGCTCCTTTTCTTCTTGCATTTCACCAACAATACTGGGTGACCTTGAATGGTCAATTGGCTCTTTTTCTTCTTGCTTTTCACCACTAATGCTGGGCGACCTTGAATGGTCAAACGGCTCTTTTTCTTCTTGCTTTTCACCAACAATACTGGGCGACCTTGAATGGTCAATTGGCTCCTTTTCTTCTTGCTTTTCACCACTAATGCTGGGCGACCTTGAATGGTCAATTGGCTCCTTTTCTTCTTGCTTTTCACCACCAGCACTGGGCGACCTTGAATGGTCAATTGGCTCCTTTTCTTCTTGCTTTTCACTACCAATGCTGGGCGACCTTGAATGGTCAATCTGCCCCTTTTCGTCTAGCTTCTCAGCAGCAATGCTGGGTGACCTTGAATGTTCAATTGGCTCCTTTTCATCCAGCTTTCCACCACTAATGCTGGGTGACCTTGAATGGTCAATTGGCTCCTTTTCATCGAGCTTTCCACTACTAATGCTGGGCGACCTTGAATGGTCAATCGGCTCCTTTTCGTGTAGCTTCTCAGCAGCAATGCTGGGTGACCTTGAATGTTCAATTGGCTCCTTTTCATCCAGCTTTCCACCACTAATGCTGGGTGACCTTGAATGGTCAATTGGCTCCTTATCATCGAGCTTTCCACTACTAATGCTGGGCGACCTTGAATGGTCAATCGGCTCCTTTTCGTGTAGCTTCTCAGCAGCAATGCTGGGTGACCTTGAATGGTCAATTGGCTCTTTTTCATCCAGCTTTCCACCACTAATGCTGGGTGACCTTGAATGGTCAACCGCTTCTTCTTTTTCGTGCTTCTCAACTGCAATGCTGATTGCCTCGGATTTGCCAATCGGTTCCATTTTTTCTACATGCCCAGCAGATATACTAGGTGACCTTGAATCTTTAATGGACTCCATTTGGCTCTTCTTTTCAGCAACAATAATTTCATCCTCCTTTTCACCAACAATACTGGGTGACCTTGATCGTTTGATAAGCTCTTTTTCATCAACTTTGTCAGCAACAACACTGGGTCGTCGTGAATGGTCCAAAGATTCCTCCTCGGTCTGTTTCTCAGCAGCAATACTGGGTGACCTTGAATGGTCAATCGGCTCTTTTTCTTCTTGTTTATCACCAACAATACTGGGCGACCTTGAATGGTCCATCGGCTCTTTTTCTTCGTGCTTTTCACCAACAATACTGGGCGACCTTGAATGGTCAGTCGGCTCTTTTTCTTCGTGCTTTTCACCACCAATGCTGGGCGACCTTGAATGGTCAATCGGCTCTTTTTCTTCGTGCTTTTCACCAACAATACTGGGCGACCTTGAATGATCAATCGGCTCTTTTTCTTCTTGTTTATCACCAACAATACTGGGCGACCTTGAATGGTCAATCGGCTCTTTTTCTTCTTGCTTTTCACCAACAATACTGGGCGACCTTGAATGATCAATCGGCTCTTTTTCTTCTTGCTTTTCACCAACAATACTGGGCGACCTTGAATGGTCAATCGGCTCTTTTTCTTCTTGCTTTTCACCAACAATACTGGGCGACCTTGAATGGTCAATCGGCTCTTTTTCTTCTTGCTTTTCACCAACAATACTGGGCGACCTTGAATGATCAATCGGCTCTTTTTCTTCGTGCTTTTCACCAACAATACTGGGCGACCTTGAATGATCAATCGGCTCTTTTTCTTCGTGCTTTTCACCAACAATACTGGGCGACCTTGAATGATCAATCGGCTCTTTTTCTTCTTGCTTTTCACCAACAATACTGGGCGACCTTGAATGATCAATCGGCTCTTTTTCTTCTTGCTTTTCACCAACAATACTGGGCGACCTTGAATGATCAATCGGCTCTTTTTCTTCTTGTTTATCACCAACAATACTGGGCGACCTTGAATGGTCAATCGGCTCTTTTTCTTCTTGCTTTTCACCAACAATACTGGGCGACCTTGAATGGTCAATCGGCTCTTTTTCTACTTGTTTATCACCAACAATACTGGGCGACCTTGAATGGTCAATCGGCTCTTTTTCTTCTTGCTTTTCACCAACAATACTGGGCGACCTTGAATGGTCAATCGGCTCTTTTTCTTCTTGCTTTTCACCAACAATACTGGGCGACCTTGAATGGTCAATCGGCTCTTTTTCTTCTTGCTTTTCACCAACAATACTGGGCGACCTTGAATGATCAATCGGCTCTTTTTCTTCGTGCTTTTCACCAACAATACTGGGCGACCTTGAATGATCAATCGGCTCTTTTTCTTCTTGCTTTTCACCAACAATACTGGGCGACCTTGAATGGTCAATCGGCTCTTTTTCTTCTTGTTTATCACCAACAATACTGGGCGACCTTGAATGGTCAATCGGCTCTTTTTCTTCTTGTTTATCACCAACAATACTGGGCGACCTTGAATGGTCCATCGGCTCTTTTTCTTCTTGCTTTTCACCAACAATACTGGGCGACCTTGAATGATCAATCGGCTCTTTTTCTTCTTGCTTTTCACCAACAATACTGGGCGACCTTGAATGATCAATCGGCTCTTTTTCTTCGTGCTTTTCACCAACAATACTGGGCGACCTTGAATGATCAATCGGCTCTTTTTCTTCTTGCTTTTCACCAACAATACTGGGCGACCTTGAATGATCAATCGGCTCTTTTTCTTCTTGCTTTTCACCAACAATACTGGGCGACCTTGAATGATCAATCGGCTCTTTTTCTTCTTGTTTATCACCAACAATACTGGGCGACCTTGAATGGTCAATCGGCTCTTTTTCTTCTTGCTTTTCACCAACAATACTGGGCGACCTTGAATGGTCAATCGGCTCTTTTTCTACTTGTTTATCACCAACAATACTGGGCGACCTTGAATGGTCAATCGGCTCTTTTTCTTCTTGCTTTTCACCAACAATACTGGGCGACCTTGAATGGTCAATCGGCTCTTTTTCTTCTTGCTTTTCACCAACAATACTGGGCGACCTTGAATGGTCAATCGGCTCTTTTTCTTCTTGCTTTTCACCAACAATACTGGGCGACCTTGAATGATCAATCGGCTCTTTTTCTTCGTGCTTTTCACCAACAATACTGGGCGACCTTGAATGATCAATCGGCTCTTTTTCTTCTTGCTTTTCACCAACAATACTGGGCGACCTTGAATGGTCAATCGGCTCTTTTTCTTCTTGTTTATCACCAACAATACTGGGCGACCTTGAATGGTCAATCGGCTCTTTTTCTTCTTGTTTATCACCAACAATACTGGGCGACCTTGAATGGTCCATCGGCTCTTTTTCTTCTTGCTTTTCACCAACAATACTGGGCGACCTTGAATGATCAATCGGCTCTTTTTCTTCTTGCTTTTCACCAACAATACTGGGCGACCTTGAATGATCAATCGGCTCTTTTTCTTCGTGCTTTTCACCAACAATACTGGGTGACCTTGAATGGTCAATCGGCTCTTTTTCTTCTTGCTTTTCACCAACAATACTGGGTGACCTTGAATGGTCAATCGGCTCTTTTTCTTCTTGCTTTTCACCAACAATACTGGGCGACCTTGAATGGTCAATCGGCTCTTTTTCTTCGTGCTTTTCACCAACAATACTGGGTGACCTTGAATGGTCAATCGGCTCTTTTTCTTCTTGTTTATCACCAACAATACTGGGCGACCTTGAATGGTCAATCGGCTCTTTTTCTTCTTGCTTTTCACCAACAATACTGGGCGACCTTGAATGATCAATCGGCTCTTTTTCTTCTTGCTTTTCACCACCAATACTGGGCGACCTTGAATGGTCCATCGGCTCTTTTTCTTCGTGCTTTTCACCAACAATACTGGGCGACCTTGAATGGTCAATCGGCTCTTTTTCTTCGTGCTTTTCACCAACAATACTGGGTGACCTTGAATGGTCAATCGGCTCTTTTTCTTCTTGTTTATCACCAACAATACTGGGCGACCTTGAATGATCAATCGGTTCTTTTTCTTCTTGTTTATCACCAACAATACTGGGCGACCTTAAATGATCAATCGGCTCTTTTTCTTCTTGCTTTTCACCAACAATACTGGGCGACCTTGAATGATCAATCGGCTCTTTTTCTTCGTGTTTATCACCAACAATACTGGGCGACCTTGAATGATCAATCGGCTCTTTTTCTTCTTGTTTATCACCAACAATACTGGGCGACCTTGAATGATCAATCTGCTCTTTTTCTTCTTGTTTATCACCAACAATACTGGGTGACCTTGAATGTACAAGTGGTGTCGTTTCTTCCGACTTTTGAGCATGAATGCTGGATGATCTCGATCGTTCAATTGTTTTCTCTTCATCTTGTTCTTCAGCAGCAATGCTTGGCGATCGAGAGTCGCCAAATATTTCTTTTTCATCCACCTTCTCAGTTAGACTGCTGGCTGATTTCGATCGGTCAATCGGTTCCTTTTCGTCGAATTTTTCATCAATAATACTGGGTGACCTTGAATGATCAATCGATTCCTCTTTTTCCTGTTTATCAACTGGAATGCTGATTGCCTCGGGTCGGCTCATTGGTTTTATTTCCTCTAAATTCTCAGTAGAGATGCTAGGTGACCTTGAATGTTCAATTGGCTCTTTTTCATCCACCATCTCAGCAGCAACGCTGGGTGATCTAGAGTGTTCAATTGGTTCTTTGTCATCCACAATCTCAGGAGCAACGCTGGGTGATCGAGAACGATCTACAAGTCCTTTGTCATCCACCATCTCAGCAGCAATGCTGGGCGATCTGGAGTGTTCAATTGGTTCTTTTTCATCCGCAATCTCAGCAACAATACTCGGTGATTTGGAGTCTTCAATTGGTTCTTTTTTATCCACCATCTCAGGAGCAACGCTGGATGATCTGGAACGATCTATAAGTCCTTTGTCATCCACCATCTCAGCAGCAATGCTGGGTGATCTGGAACGATCTACAAGTCCTTTGTCATCCTCCTTTTTACCAACAATACTGGGTGACCTTGAACGATCAATCGTTTCCTTTTCTTCTTTTTCATGGGGTTTTTCATCGGCAATGCAGGGTAACAGTGAGTGATCGATTGGTTCCTTTTCGTCCTGCTTATCGGCAACAATACTAGGTGACCTTGATCGATCAATTGGTTCCTTTTCGTCCTGCTTATCGGCAACGATACTAGGTGACCTTGATCGATCAATTGGTTCCTTTTCATGCTGCTTATCACCGATCTTCTCACCAGCGATACTGGGTGACCTTGATCGATCAATCGGTTCCTTTTCATCGAACTTTTGACCAGCGATACTGGGTGACCTTGATCGATCAATCGGTTCCTTTTCGTCGATCTTCTCACCAGCGATACTGGGTGACCTTGATCGATCAATCGGTTCCTTTTCGTCGATCTTCTCACCAGCGATACTGAGTGACCTTGATCGATCAATCGGTTCCTTTTCATCGAACTTTTGACCAGCGATACTGGGTGACCTTGATCGATCAATCGGTTCCTTTTCGTCGATCTTCTCACCAGCGATACTGGGTGACCTTGATCGACCAATCGGTTCCTTTTCGTCGATCTTCTCACCAGCGATACTGAGTGACCTTGATCGATCAATCGGTTCCTTTTCGTCGACCTTTTCACCAGCGATACTGGCTGACCTTGATCGATCAATTGGTTCTTTTTCGTCCTGTTTACCGGCAACAATACTGGGTGACCTTGATCGATCAATTGGTTCCTTTGCATCGATCTTCTCACCAGCGATACTGGGTGACCTTGATCGATCAATTTCCTTTTCATCGACCTTTTCACCAGCGATACTAGGTGACCTTGATCGATCAATCGGTTTCTTTTCATCGATCTTCTCACCAGCGATACTGGGTGACCTTGATCGATCAATTTCCTTTTCATCGACCTTTTCACCAGCGATACTAGGTGACCTTGATCGATCAATCGGTTCCTTTGCATCGATCTTCTCACCAACGATACTGGGTGACCTTGATCGATCAATTTCCTCATCATCGATCTTCTCACCAACAATACTGGGTGACATTGATCGATCAATCGGTTCCTTTGCGTCGATCTTCTCACCAACGATACTGGGTGACCTTGATCGATCAATTTCCTTTTCATCGACCTTTTCACCAACAATACTGGGTGACCTTGATCGATCAATCGGTTCCTTTTCATCGACCTTTTCACCAACAATACTGGGTGACCTTGATCGATCAATCGGTTCTTTTTCATCGACCTTCTCACCAGCGATACTGGGTGACCTTGATCGATCAATCGGTTCCTTTTCGTCGATCTTCTCACCAACGATACTGGGTGACCTTGATCGATCAATCGGTTTCCTTGCATCGATCTTCTCACCAACAATACTGGGTGACCTTGATCGATCAATCGGTTCCTTTTCGTCGATCTTCTCACCAGCGATACTGGGTGACCTTGATCGATCAATTTCCTTATCTCCGAACTTTTCAACGGCGATACTGGGTGACCTTGATCGATCAATCGATTCCTTTTCATCGACCTTTTCACCAACAATACTGGGTGACCTTGATCGATCAATCGGTTCCTTTTCATCGACCTTTTCGCCAACAATACTGGGTGACCTTGATCGATCAATCGGTTCTTTTTCATCGACCTTCTCACCAGCGATACTGGGTGACCTTGATCGATCAATCGGTTCCTTTTCGTCGATCTTCTCACCAACGATACTGGGTGACCTTGATCGATCAATCGGTTTCCTTGCATCGATCTTCTCACCAACAATACTGGGTGACCTTGATCGATCAATCGGTTCCTTTTCGTCGATCTTCTCACCAGCGATACTGGGTGACCTTGATCGATCAATTTCCTTTTCATCGACCTTTTCACCAACAATACTGGGTGACCTTGATCGATCAATCGGTTCCTTTGCATCGATCTTCTCACCAGCGATACTGGGTGACCTTGATCGATCAATCGGTTCCTTTGCATCGATCTTCTCACCAGCGATACTGGGTGACCTTGATCGATCAATTTCCTTATCTCCGAACTTTTCAACGGCGATACTGGGTGACCTTGATCGATCAATCGATTCCTTTTCATCGATCTTCTCACCAGCGATACTGGGTGACCTTGATCGATCAATCGGTTCCTTAGCGTCGATCTTCTCACCAACGATACTGGGTGACCTTGATCGATCAATTTCCTTTTCATCGACCTTTTCACCAGCGATACTGGGTGATTTTTCAATTTCTTTCAATCTCATCTCATCAGATTTGTCCAGACTGTCCTCAAGGTCATTCGTCAAATTTTTTATCCCCAATGGAGATTTTTCGAGACTGTCAAGCGGAGTAATTATTCCGCCATTTTTTGTTCCACCTGTTGATTGATCCGATATGCTATCATTATCGGGTGACCTTGTCCCATGCCATTTTTTTTTTTCCAATATCAAAGAATCTTGATCGGGGCTACTTTTTGCGCTCGAACTTTTCAATGAATCCTCATCGGGAGTAAAAATGATACTTCCTGCTGGGCAAACTTCAGTCTCATCACCGCCATCTTCGCTGCTTGCAGTTACGACCATTCGACTAACTCTTCCTCCACTCACAATTATATTTTTATCAACTTGGCTCATATCCTTCATTGATTTTCCTTCATTGACATTTTCAACAATCAAAGAATCTCTTGGTTCTTCAATTTTATCCAGAGTTTCATCTTCTTTCATCGAAATCGCCATTTTGTCCTCAATTATTGGACTTTTATCCTCTTTCACCGAAATCGCCATTTTGTCCTCAATTATTGGACTTTTATCCTCTTTCATCGAAATCGCCATTTTGTCCTCAATTATTGGACTTTTATCCTCTTTCACCGAAATCGCCATTTTGTCCTCAATTATTGGACTTTTATCCTCTTTCATCGAAATCGCCATTTTGTCCTCAATTATTGGACTTTTATCCTCTTTCATCGAAATCGCCATTTTGTCCTCAATTATTGGACTTTTATCCTCTTTCATCGAAATCGCCATTTTGTCCTCAATTATTGGACTTTTATCTTTGTCTTCTTCTTCTTCTGACGATTTTTTGTCTTTGTCGTCAATTTCCGTTACATCAGTATCGAGACTTTCATCTTTTTTCACCAAAGCCTCCATTTTATCCTCAATTATTGGACTTTTATCTTTGTCTTCTTCTTCTTCTGACGATTTTTTGTCTTTGTCATCAATTTCCGTTACATCAGTATCGAGACTTTCATCTTTTTTCACCAAAGCCTCCATTTTATCCTCAATTACTGGACTTTTATCTTTGTCTTCTTCTTCTTCTTCTGACGATTTTTTGTCTTTGTCATGAATTTCCATCGCACCAGGCTTGATGCTGAGATCTGTAAAAATTTCAAAGTTTATTATTTTTGGTAAAATTTTCATTCCACTTGTTTTCATTTGATAATTGAAAAAAAAAAAATTTCCTCACCCTTAATTTTAATTTCACTTATTTTTTCTACAGCTTCGACAACGTCACTTGGATCCTCTTTGATAATTTCTTCGATATCCTCGTTATATTTCTCATCTGATTTCATAATATCATTAACATTAAACAATAATTGTTTATCGTCTGTAATTGGTAAAGGATGAATTTTATACTCTTGCTCGACCGCTTCGAAATCATCGACGACATTTTTATCCAATTCCTTAAATGGCAAATGTTTTTTCATCGATATTTCATCATCGAGTTTAGGCTGAATATTGACAAATCCATCGATTAATTTATCCTCATCAATATCCTCACTTGTGAGTATATCATTTTTATTTTTTTTAATATTTATTTCATCTTCCTCCTCTTCTTCTTCTTCTTCTTCATTTTGTGCCTCGACCACACTGAGCAATTGAGATAATTCAGTATCAGAAATATCAATAATTGTATTTCTCTTAATATTTCTTTTAACAATTATTTCCTCAATTATTTTTAATATAATGCATCTTGAAACTTTATATCGGATACAAATATCTTCAAATATATAAGGTGTTATTCTTTTTCCTCTCGATATAAATTCTTCAATTATCATTTTTTCAATTTCATTTTCATCCAATATTTCCAATTCGATATTATTCATGTCTAGTTTATCCTCAGACTTTCTCCTCGTATCATCTGTTTTATCAGTGAAAAGTTTTGGCGACGTAGGCGATAAATCCGGAGTGACCGTTACCATTTGAGCTGTTACCGGCGGTGGTACTTTCCCATAAAATATAATATTTGATTCCTTCTTATCAACGTCACTTTTATCAACTCTCACGCTCGTCGGATCTTTAATTTTTTCTTTCACGCAAATTGCTTCTTTTCCCTCTTCCATTACATCGTGCTTTGTCTCATCCTTCAAAATATTTTCCTTCCTTCTCGATGAAACGATCTCGTCATCCATCAAATCATCACAAATTTCCATTGCTTCACTTTTATCCAATTCTGCTCGATCGATTGTCGGTAAGTTATCATCTTTAGCTTTAATATGTTTGACGCAAGGAATTTCAATAATTTCATCCCTTATTTTGTAACTTATCGGAGAGGGTGATATTATTTGAGATTGTAGAATTTCTCCAATTTCTTCTTGTGCCGGTAATTCCTCTGTTATCCCAACTTTTTTCGGTAATATAATTTCATTGATATTGAATTTTTTCGATAACGTTTCATCGTGAGTAGCTTTCTCGTATTTTTCTTCATCTTCTTTGGCAGCATTTTCGTCAAAAAGAACATCGTGCGAGAGAAAATCATCTTTTTTAAGGACTTCGGCAACCTTTTTAACAATTTCTATAACGTCCTTTTGCTTTTCTTCAATTAAAATTCCAGCTGATCCGGCAAGAACTTCGCCAACGTCTCGCACAGCATCTTTGAAATCTTTAATAACTTGTGCATCATTATCGACGTTACCGACGGTGGTATCGAATTTATTTTTTTCCATTTCTTTTATTGCCATTGAATAATCCTCATCTTGAGGTTTTATATCCTCCAATTTCTCAACAACTTCGCACAGAGTATTTTTCACTGAATCTTTCGTCGTTGATCCAGCATGGACAATTTCTTCCTGGGCATTTTTTTCATCGAGTGATTCGAGGGAGTCACGAAGGCTATCTTTGACGGTTTTGAATTTTTTGGAGGCTTCCTCGAGGAGAGCTTCGACATCTTCGTTATCTTCATCCTCAATTCCAATCTCTTTCGTTATATTTGAAAATTTATCATTATCGATAAACATATCTGGCGCGCTCAAAATTTTCTCATCCTTAATTATTTCATCCAAAGCCACATCGTCCTTTTCGTTCAAATTTTTATTTCCCAAATCGCTCATTTTTTCTAAATTTTCAATCTCTTCGTGCAAAAAATTGGCTGTCTCTTTGACAGCGGCCATTTTGACTTTGCTAATATCTTGTTTAACTTTTTCAAAAATTTCCTCTCCACTTGTCGTTTGTTCAATTTTTTCAATAACTGGACTAATTTTTTCACCTCGAATTTCATCATTCTCGAGGCAAATAATTTGTGATTTAATTTCTTTGGGCGATGCTGCTGCTGACTTTGACGATGATGATTTTTCATCTGCCTCTTTCTCAGAATCACGTCTTGATTTACCAGTTAATTTGTCAATGCCCTTCTCAAATTTGTCAGCTACTTTGCCAAAAAAGCTAAAAACACCTTTTTGTTCTTTGACCAATGGCAGCTGTTCCGGTTCTTTGATTTCTCGCTGTTGCGAGATACCAGCCTGGCCAATATTTTTCTCCTCTTTGGCTTTTTCAAAATCTTCCATTTGATAAAGTTTCGGATCGACTTCCTCGTGAACTGGTAAATCAGCAACTTCGTCAGGAGTTTTAACAATTTCCCTCTGTATGCCATCGATCGGAGGATGTACGTGAAAAGTTTTACCATCATCTTTTTTTTCAGGGCCAATCTGCTGCGCTATGGAAGTTTTATGAATTTTTCCAATAACATTTTTATCCTGCTCCCGATCGATTGTATATTTTTCATTGGTAACTTCTTTTATTTCATCGAGTGGAATTCTCTCGTCCTCGGGTAAAGTTGGAGCTGTGGTGGTCGCACCAGATTCCAATGTTGATATTTTCTCGTGTGATTCTTCCAATTTCTCAGGTACATGCTGCTGATGATCCTTTTGATCAGTGCCAATTTTTATTATATCCGTATCTGTAGTTTTCTTATCCCCGGAATCAAATTTATCAAATTTATCAAATTTATCAGGACTCAAGCTCGATGGCTCTTTCGTAATATCCTCACTGTCCTTTTTTCCAGAATCATCCTTGTCCTCTGTTTTTTCAATTAATTCAGTTGCACAATTAATTATATCCTTGACTTGTTCCTCCAATAATTCTTTATCACCGGACAATATTTCATCATCGGCAGGCTCAATTTTTTTAATATTTTCATCACAAAGTTCCTTTTCCGGAATATCAGCTTTTTCTTTACCATCAGAGATTTCTTTACCATCGGAGATATCTCCTTCTTCTTCCTCCTCCTCCTTCTCTTCTTTATTCTTTATCGCCTCCTCGTCTTTTGCTCTTTTCCCTATTTCCGTTTGTACAACGTCAAGCAAATGTTTTTGTTCCTCATCACCGCTGTGAGCCGAATCCTCGATGTAAATTTCTTCTTTCTCAATAATCAAATACTCATCTTCCTCGGTCAATTCGTGGCTTCTTTTTCTCGATATTTCCTTTTTTGGCAATTCCTCAATGTCCGCCGTGACATCATCCTCGGTCATATCTTCATCTTTTTTATCAGTTGCCTCAGCCGTTACGTCATCATCGCCATCAAGATGATCATCTCCTGCTGGTCCTCTCGTTACTCCCTCGATTCTTTCAGCTTTTTTCAAAACGGCTTCAATTTCCTCAACGACTTCTCTCTCCTCTTTCAAATCAGCCAGAACTTTGCTCTCAATCGAATCGATCGATATATTATCCTCACTTTTTTCCATCGTCAAATTTTTATCGGCCAATTTGGCAATTGAGTCAATTTCAATGCCAGACGGTGTAGAAACCGTCGACGAATCTGTCGTTCCACGATCACCTTTGACCTTATTATTAATATTACCGATAACACAATCGTTATCCGATTTAACAGATGTCGTTGGTGTGCTTCGTGTTGATTTTGATGGACTTTGTTGAATTTTTCCTCCTCTCTTTGGACTTGCAGGCTTTGAACGACGTCCGATTATTTTTCTCTCCGTTGAAACTTTCTGTTTTACCGACGATGATAATTTTCCAATTCCCGGCTGCTGTCCTCCTGTCGCATTAACAATTCCACCTGATGCAATTTCATTATTTTTTTCCTCTAAAACTTTACGATTATTGGCATCTTTTGCACTTTTACCTGGCATTATCGATGTGGAACTTTTTAATGATGTACTCTTTGTTGGCATAGGCCGTGATATTATTTTAGAAGGTTCAATTTTTGACGCAGATGTCATATTTATTATTTTCTTTGGCGTTGGCGGTGATGCTTTTGATGACCAATCTTTCTTTTCCACCTGAACTTTGTTTGACCTTTTGTCCATTATTTTTGTCAATCCTTTGCCAATTATTTCTGTTTTATTTATTTTTTGTTCCTTCTTGTCTTTTGCCTCTTTTTTATTCAATTCGGATGACTTGTGTCTCGTATCTTTAGTTATCCTCTCATTATCCATTTTACTTTTATATCCATCAATTTTTTTATCAATTTTTTCCGACTCTTTTTCAATCTTTGATAAATTATCCTTTCTCGATGATTCTTTTCTCATTTCTTTCAAATCTTTCTCATACTTTTTACTCTCTGTCTCATTTTTTTTATTATCAATTACTTTTTTCGTTTTAACGTCAATTTTAGCTGGTTGATGAGCTGACAATTTTGGTACAGAAATTATTGCTTGTGGCGCAGCGGCGGAGTGAGAAATTCCTCTCGGTACAATTTCATCGCTGGTTCCTTTACTTATTTTTCCTTCGGGCAAATCTTTCTTATCTTTCTTCATGTCTGATAATCTTTTCGATTCCTCAATAAGGCCCAATTTTTGTTTAATCGATGATTTGTTATCTTTTTGGGTCAAAATTGATCCTCCTGCTCCTACCCCACCTGCTGTTGGTACTGCAGTTGCTGCTGCTGCTGCTAATGGCGATAAACTTTTTGCTGTGCAAACTGGATGCTTCAGAAATTCAAGATGTTTCAGTCGCTCGATACCCTCGAATATTTTATGCTGAGGTGTACTTCCCGGAAAAAGTATTCTCGTTATCGTGTCCTCAGGATTTGCTGGCTGCCATACTATCAGAGCACAAATTGATACTAAATTTTGTATTGGAAATGTTACATTGTTCGTGTCTTTTTTGTACGATCCGGTGAATAATTTGCAATCTGACGAGTGCCATTTCATTAAAAATTCTCTCACTTCGCGACTATCTTTGCTCGGGCTCAAAACATACATGTCCAACGTTCCATGGCCAACTTTGTGGTATAAATTTATTGGATTTGGATCTCTGTAGCATGGATGTGGACGAAGATTTATATGCCTCAAGTCAATCATCATTTCTTCACCAATGTCCATCAGATTCAATATCAATGGATCGAGATCTTTATCGCCATCGGGCGAGTTTGAATTTTTTCTTTCCTGTAAAAAATTCCATATATTTTATCCTCGATGATGTTCCTTTTATATTATTATTATTATTTTGAAAATTTTTTTAAAATTACATTTCTAAGTTTGTCAAATTCCCTTTGCTTAATTTTGGCAAAAAAAAAAATCTATCAAGTATCATTTAATTATCGAAGAATAATTAATAATTGGCAAGATTAATTATGATCGAATAAATTATATTTTTATCGAAAGGGTTAATTATTATTTCGTTCAACTGTGCCAGACCCCCAGTACATATAAAAATTAAAATTAAAATAGTGCCTGGCATTTTTTTCATTAAAAATTATAAATATGGAGAATGGAAAAAAAATTGGGAATACTCACAAGCAAATTGCAGAAAAAGTGTCCTATCTGTGGATAAACCTGCATCTCTTTTTTTTTGCATAGAATACTCGACATACCGCCGATATTACTATTATTTATTCTCGTTGTCAAAACTGCGTCGAGTCGATCAAGATGTCTGGCAAAATCCCAAAAGCACGCTTTTCTAGCGAATCCTCCATCGACGAGCATATTAAAGCCGTTAATACCAAAAAGGGCAGCATCTCCCTGTCCACCGGGGAAGACATAAAGTGTCGGATGACTGAATCGAATATTTCCAACAACATCGGAAGGTTCCATAAGTTGATCCAATGTTTGCGATACGAGATATTGTCCGACATAATTCGTAAAAGTCGTAATCGCAGCAACTCCCGCAGTAAGAACGTCATCGGGATTCAGTCTTACGCGGCAAGACCTATAAATATAAATAAATACAAATAAATATAAATAAATATAAATAAATATAAATAAATATAAATAAATATAAATAAATATAAATAAATATAAATAAATGTAAATAAATATAAATAAATATAAATAAATATAAATAAATGTAAATAAATGTAAATAAATGTAAATAAATATAAATAAATGTAAATAAATATAAATAAATATAAATAAATATAAATAAATACAAATAAATACAAATAAATATAAATAAATATAAATAAATATAAATAAATATAATTTTTTTTTTTTTTAACGAATCAGCGACTGAAAATTTATTATTCCATCAATATTTTTCGAGGGATATAAAAGAGAAAAAATTGACAATGTCTACCTGGTACAAGCCTCTTTGGAAAAACGAGCAGTTGACCATTCGCCAACAGCCGCGCAATTTATATCTACAGTCACGCTGTTTTCATAAGCTCGAAGAATTCTTTGTACATCATGTTCGCCGAATGCATCCAGAAAGTCTGCCAGACTGAAGGTTCCATCCTGAAAGATTTAAAATCAAACGAGTTATCGACACATCACATTTCATATATTATTCAAAATTTTAATAACAAATAATGATAATATTGAAATTTTAATTTTTAATTAAAAACAAAAATTTTCACTATATACCCGAGTTATTCATTTTATATTATTATTATTATAGAATTATTATTATTTTTTTATTTAATTGACTGACCTGCAGTATCCAGGAACCATTTCCACTGAATGTATATCCAGCATGAATGATGTGTCGATGCTTCGTAAAGCTCGCTAGAAGATTTCTAACACATTGGAGCAATGTATTTGTTTGGGGGTGTATGAGAACCTCTGTGACGAGATTTTCTGTCGCGTACTGTATGAGACGTTCACCTACAAATTTAATTCAATTATAAAACGATCAAAATTTTACCAAAGTGCATTTTATGTTTGTATTTTAAAAAAATATATATATATTTTTTAATTCTCTAATGGGCTCTCAATTTTATTGAAATATTCTGCCACTTGCGCTAGTGGGCTCTCAATTTTATTGGAATATGCTGCTGCTTGCGCTAGTGGGCTCTCAATTTTATTCGAATATGCTGCCACTTGCGCTAGTGGGCTCTCAATTTTATTGTAATATTTTGCCACTTGCGCTAGTGGGCTCTGAATTTTATTGGAATATTCTGCTACTTGCGCTAGTGGGCTCTCAATTTTATTGGAATATGCTGCTGCTTGCGCTAGTGGGCTCTCAATTTTATTCGAATATGCTGCCACTTGCGCTAGTGGGCTCTCCATTTTATTGTAATATTTTGCCACTTGCGCTAGTGGGCTCTGAATTTTATTGGAATATTCTGCTACTTGCGCTAGTGGGCTCTCAATTTTATTGGAATATGCTGCTGCTTGCGCTAGTGGGCTCTCAATTTTATTGGAATATGCTGCCACTTGCGCTAGTGGGCTCTCAATTTTATTCGAATATTCTGCCACTTGCGCTAGTGGGCTCTGAATTTTATTGGAATATTCTGCTACTTGCGCTAGTGGGCTCTGAATTTTATTGGAATATTCTGCTACTTGCGCTAGTGGGCTCTCAATTTTATTCAAATATTCTGCCACTTGCGCTAGTGGGCTCTCAATTTTATTAGAATATTTTTCGACGAAAGGATTCTTTAGGTCAAAGTATCAATTAACTGATACTTAATCATTAAATTGCAATTATAAATACATTAGTTTATACCAAGGTCACATGCGCTAGTGGGCTCTCAATTTTATTGTAATATTTTGCCACTTGCGCTAGTGGGCTCTGAATTTTATTAGAATATTCTACCACTTGCGCTAGTGGGCTCTCAATTTAATTGGAATATTCTGCTACTTGCGCTAGTGGGCTCTCAATTTTATTAGAATATTTTCTAACGCAAGGATTCTGTAGGTCAAAGTATCAGTCAACTGATACTTAATCATTAAATTGCAATTATCAATACGTTACTTTATACCAAAGCCCATTATATATTTGTATTTTTTTTTGTACGTTCACATAAAGTTTGAGTTCTCTAACTCTGCCACATGCGCTAGTGGGTTCTCAATTTTTATTGGAATAATCTAGCCCAAGGATTTTTCAGAATTCGGCATAAATGAGAGAAATTAAAGTTGGAATACAACCATACGGCTTTAATGATAAATTCTTATCTTAAAAATCAAATAAACAAACTCATGTTAGATTTTTACCGTTTCTGGCCTCTTCACCTTCGGGTGCCTGTGCTACGAGAGCTTGTAATTCCTTCTCTAGATCCACGTGACAACTGTCCTTGTCCCATGAGAGAAAACCTTGAACATATAATTTAATTGATAATTAGTTACGTCCTTGATTCGAGTACGGGAAGATCATTCGTTTTTATAAACTCAAAAAAGTCACTTATGATAAGATCGTAAATAATAATTTTCTCATCATCAGCTCTTGTTGATTAATAGCGAATTTACGGCGTTGCTATAATCCAGATCTGAAAAAACAATTTTATTCTGACATTACAAGATTAATCTTGGATAGTAAAATCAATTTTTATCCCAAGAAACATTTTTTTACGCAGCATCATTATTTCCGAGATTATTCCCTATTGATCAATCTATATCCTCGATAATAATTCAGTCGAAAAATATGTATTAGAATAAAAGGAATGCTCGTCTCTGATTGGCCGCGGAAGTGGTCACGATGTCAGCTTCCTGATTGGCGCGTGACAAATGAGAGGGGATGTGAATTGTCGCAGCCGGCGCTTCTCTCTCTCGCTCATTTCCCGCGCTCCGATTGGCGCGGCAGTGGGCACGCTTGCCATTGGCGCGCGGCGAGCGGGTGGGGGTAGATTTGCCGCACAGTGAGGTATAAGAACGTGAGTGCAAGGAGCTCAGTCGTGCGTCGGACCTCTCCGAGACCGGTCGATTATAATCAGCGAAGGATCGTGTAAATTTAAAAGGCAACTTTGACATCCCACTGATGCTTTTTAGAGCCTAAGGTTAGCCCAACCAGTTCTTTTCATATTTGTTTATTCAACACAGGACGATATTCGATCTTTTATTTATTATAAGAACAAGGAATGATTCTTGCAACTCATTTTTCCCTTTTCACTATAATTTCACATGGTAACTTATCGATCACTTCATGCTAAACGGATCTATACTTCGTTCACAAGCATCGTTCGTACGCTTTTCTGGATTAATATCATTCGCATTTTTATTAATTGCAGTAATAAATCTCTCGGAATTATTGAGAAAAAAAAAAAATCAGTTCAATCCTAACGCGCTCAACTCGAACCGGTGAAATTTGTGCCCCCGAGGGCATCGATGCCTCTATACCACCTTCAATTGATCGGAAGCCCCAAAAGTGACACGAGAGAAGCCAATTCGAGAATCACGCTTCTTCGTGCTGACCAGACCACTCACGTTCTCATTCTGATGTCCGAAATATTCCTTTTTCCTCCATTCTCGTGCATCCCAAGTTCGATACGTGAGTTTCGCATGAAATTAAATTATATATATATGTATATTTTTTTTTAATTTATGATATTTTCGCTCACACATATTTGGCATATTATTGCGGAAAAGAGTTCAAATCTCAAAAGCTCTAAATCGAAGCCACCACAATTCGATGAACGAGAAACAATTTAAAAAAAAAATACGAACGATACAAAATATACAATTTTGTAGAAAAATCGATATTTTTGTTCACGTCGGTAAAGAAATTTAACGACAATTATCTCTCTCTTGAAATTCTGATCTGCTACTGCTCTGTTGGTAACAAAAACTGCGTACCAAAATTCACCTAAACATAAAATTCTCCTCGTGTTTGTCCGAAAGACCAACCGTTTAGGAGAATTTTCTCACAGCAGCTTTCTCTCTCGCACTCGCGATGGCTTGAGCAAAATCTGTTTTGCCGACTGAGAGTAGCACATTACCTTGCAACGAATTCAGTTGAATTCGGAGACAATGGAAAAGTCTGAAACACGATATACAATATAATGTCAACTTAAAGTTTGCGTTTGTTGAGAATCCTATATATGTGTATATATATATATACATATATATATATGATATGCCATCCTGAACAAACGCAATATATATATATATATATATATATACTTGCTGTCGAGCTATATCCACCCGATCACAAGTTATTGAAGCCCTTTGTTTCGTAATAAGGTCAATAAAAAAAAAAAAAAACTCTAAACGTAAATGCTGATGCATCTCCTTTGACTTGATCACGTAACCGAATTGCGATGGATCGATCGAACCTCCCCCTATCCTTGTCACTCGAAATATATTATATATTTACTTATTTCACGGGCAATAACGGGTGAAAAAAAAAAAAAAATACGAATTGATTAGTTAGAGACGACGACCTACCATTGACCTTGAAGCTTATCAACGTAACGAATTTCCAAGCAGTATCTGACCCTTAACCCTTTCGGGTCGGCTCGTAACTTTTTATGCCATAAATTTTTCTTGCAATTTCGTTCAAAAAGATCCAGTGCCGAAAAAGTTAATAATAATCTCCCTTAATAATAATAATAATATTCCTTAATCATGGGACACATTTCGATATATATATATTTATTTATTTATAAAAATATATTTATATATGTATATATATATATATAGATATATATTTATTTATAAATATAGATATATATATATGTCATATATTACACAAGTGTGTCATTTAAATCTTTATTTAATTTTATTTCCCTTTCGGTCTCTGATGAAGATAGTTTATAGCGACAGCTTTTGTTTCTGTACGAGTAGATTGGTTATTGATCGAAATTCAGAGACTGTGTATAGATGTAGCTGCTAGCCGGTTTACCGCTATGCGCATGCCGCATGTGGGTAAAGCCACTGCCGTCTCTCCTTCAGTCTATCCTCCAAGCCCTCCTCGTGCCGGCAATTTTCTGTCGTCACTAAATCTTTTCTTCCTCTTTTTTTTATTATTTTATAATGTAGGGGAGAGAAGGGGCATAAATTATTAAGGGGCTGGGCGATGATAATCAGCCCAATTTTTACGAGCATATGACAATTATTTTTTTATTATTTTTAAATTTTAATTATACATCTTAATTCATCATTACATATTGCCATTTGTATCTGCAGTAAAAATAATTTTAAGGACGATAATTATATCAGATGATAATTATCGTTGGAACATTTTTTTTTAAGGTGTAATATAAGGCGTCCACGATTTACTGCTCGATCAGAGAATTCCATATTTACATCTTAATTTAGATAAATATTAAATAATTAACCCAGAGTTATGCCATTTGTAATTGCAGTAAAAATAATTTTAACGGCGATAATTCTGGGTAGGAAATTTTTTGAAGGTGATAATTAGCATCAGAATTTTTTTTAAGGGGATAATTCTTGTTAGAAATTTTTTTAAGGGTATAATTCTTGTTAGAAATTTTTTTAAGGTAATAATTCTCGTTAGAATTTTTTTTTTAAAGTGATAATTCTTGTTAGAAATTTTTTTAAGGTGATAATTCTCATTAGAATTTTTTTTTAGGTGATAATTCTCGTTAGAATTTTTTTTTTAAGGGGATAATTCTTGTTAGAAATTTTTTTAAGGTGATAATTCTCGTTATAAACATTTTTAAGGTGATAATTCTCGTTACAAAATTTGTTAAGGTGGTAATTCTCGTTAGAAATTTTTTTAAGGCGATAATTCTCGTTAGAAATTTTTTTTAAGGTGTTAATTCTCGTTACAATTTTTTTTAAGGTAATAATTCTCGTTAGAATTTTTTTTTTAAGGCGATAATTCTCGTTAGAAATTTTTTTTAAGGTGATAATTCTCGTTAGAATTTTTTTTAAGGTGATAATTCTCGTTAGAAAATTTTTTAAGGTAATAATTCTTGTTAGAAAATTTTTTAAGGTGATAATTCTCGTTAGAATTTTTTTTTAAAGTGATAATTCTTGTTAGGAAATTTTTTAAGGTTATAATTATCGTGAGAAAAATTTTTAAGGTGATAATTCTCGTTGGAAAATTTTTTAAGGTGATAATTCTTGTTTGAAAATTTGTTAAGGTTATAATTCTCGTTAGAAAATTTTTTAAGGTGATAATTCTCGTTAGAATTTTTTTTAAGGTGTATATATATGAGGTGTCGACGATTTACTGTTCACAATCACAAATATACAATTAAAATTCATGTCATGAACGATTCGTATGTATATGAACCATAGACGTTAACCCATCACGAACTTAACTCTTATGCGAATGATTTATGCGCGTGACGGTGGAACGGATTTTACCCATTACGAATATTAATTATTTGTAAATTATTCCGACTGGTATTACCGATCTGTGCACATTTTTTCTCTCCACGTTTAATAACGATAATATTTTTTTTTAATCAAATAATTAACACTCTGAATTTAAATGGATATAATTCTTGCGACGAATAATTTTTTACACTGCTATTATTATTATCGGGCTGCTTTATTGACCGTCCATTTTTAATATTTCGCAAATAAATTAGCAACGGAAAATCTACAGCAATTTTCACCAGTTGACGTCTAGCAAAAATCTAGAAATAAAAAATCCAAGATAACACAAACAAATTTTAACAAAAATTTAAAAGTACGAAAAGCAATTTACAAATTTGCATCTTTCTAAACTTGAAAAATAAAAAAATGAACCCGGAGAGTTCATTAAATTTTATTTTCGTTAAAGAATTTCAATTAATTATAAATTTAATTTTTAATATTTCGCAAATAAATTAGCAACGAAAAATCTACAGCAATTTTCACCAGTTGACGTCTAGCAAAAATCTAGAAATAAAAAATCCAAGATAACACAAAAAAATTTGAACAAAAATTTAAAAGTACGAAAAGCAATTTACGAATTTGCATCTTTCTAAACTTGAAAAATAAAAAAAATAACCCGGAGAGTTCATTAAATTTTATTTTCGTTAAAGAATTTCAATTAATTATAAATTTAATTTTTAATATTTCGCAAATAAATTAGCAATGGAAAATCTACAGGAATTTTCACCAGTTGACGTCTAGCAAAAATCTAGAAATAAATAATCCAAGATAACACAAAAAAATTTTAACAAAAATTTAAAAGTACGAAAAGCAATTTACAAATTTGCATCTTTCTAAACTTGAAAAATAAAAAAAATAACCCGGAGAGTTCATTAAATTTTATTTTCGTTAAAGAATTTCAATTAATTATAAATTTAATTTTTAATATTTCGCAAATAAATTAGCAACGGAAAATCTACAGGAATTTTCACCAGTTGACGTCTAGCAAAAGTCTAGAAATAAAAAATCCAAAATAACACAAAAAAATTTAACAAAAATTTAAAAGTACGAAAAGCAATTTACAAATTTGCATCTTTCTAAACTTGAAAAATAAAAAAATTAATCCGGAGAGTTCATTAAATTTGATTTTCGTTAAAAAATTTCAATTAATTATAAATTTAATTTTTAATATTTCGCAAATAAATTAGCAACGGAAAATCTACAGGAATTTTCACCAGTTGACGTCTAGCAAAAGTCTAGAAATAAAAAATCCAAGATAACACAAAAAAATTTTAACAAAAATTTAAAAGTACGAAAAGCAATTTACAAATTTGCATCTTTCTAAACTTGAAAAATAAAAAAATTAATCCGGAGAGTTCATTAAATTTTATTTTCGTTAAAGAATTTCAATTAATTATAAATTTAATTTTTAATATTTCGCAAATAAATTAGCAACGGAAAATCTACAGGAATTTTCACCAGTTGACGTCTAGCAAAAGTCTAGAAATAAAAAATCCAAGATAACGCAAAACAAATTTTAACAAAAATTTAAAAGTACGAAAAGCAATTTACAAATTTCTACCTTTCCTATTCTTGATTTTAGGTAGAAAAAAAAAAAACCTGGAAAGTTTCTTAAATTTGATTTTCGTTAAAAAATTTCAATTAATTATTCAAAATTCTCACTAGTAATTAATTCAATTATAATTATTACTCGTTTGTCGTCTTACAATATATATATATATATATATATTAATCTATAAAGGCAACTGATCAATTGCATAGATTGATTAGTTGCCTTTATAGATTAATTTCCTGCTAATGCCATTTCTCATTTAAAACCCCGACCATGTTACATCCAACTCTGAATGCAATCTTTTCGCTCGCAAAGTAAAAACCGCCAACACTGCTCCTCGTAGCTCCTTTGTGTCGCGTGCGATAGTCTATAAATATATAAACGGGAATTCAACACTCGCTGCAAAGTCTCCTTATATATATATATATATATATATATATATATATATATATGTCCCCTCTTCACAAGCCCAACAACGTCATGCAAAAAGTGCTGTATATATGCCCACACAGATCACCCCAAGATGTTATGACCCTGCGTTTCGGTCGGGTGATGGGTCGCGAGGGACGGTGAGGGGAGAGGGAGGGAGGGGGGGGGGGGGGTGGTGTTTGTCGCAGAGCAGTCTTTCTCTGAGCCTATAAAGAATGCAGCAAATAAGGCAGCAAAAGTTTTGGGTAACTGAAATTATCTGCCTCTTCTTTCCCATAGACTTTCCAACCATCGCTAAATTTATATATATATATATATATATATATATATATATATATATATATATATATATATATATATACAAATATAAATATAAATATAAATATAAATATAAATATAAATATAAATATAAATATAAATATAAATATAAATATAAATATAAATATAAATACAAATATATATATATAAATATTAATTATCGAAAATGGTAAAAATGATTTTCGATCGTAATAATACGTAATTGGTATTGAACTTTTACCTTTGGCAAGACGATTGAGTATGAGATCTCTATGTTGTGCGGTATGAGGCTCAGGAAGCACGACAAGAAGATAACATCCGCTAAGGGGCGATGGTGGTGGATGCTGATGATGATGAGATCCCGGCAATCCCGAAATCCCTGTCGAAGGTGTCACTGGGGTCAAGTTGTCATCGGTCGATCTCATTGATGTTGGCCCCCCTCCCCCATCGCCAGTTGGATGGATCGTACTCATTACCTAGAATATATATATATATATAGTTAGTAGTAGTATATATATATATATATAGTTGTAGTTAGCTAGTATATACATATCGTTAGTAGTATATATATATAGTTAGTAGTAGTATTTATATATATATAGTTGTAGTTAGCTAGTATATATATATCGTTAGTAGTTATATATATATATATAGTTGTAGTTAGCTAGTATATATATATCGTTAGTAGTATATACATATCGTTGGTGGTATATATATATATGGGGCACGAAAAAAAAAAAAAAAAGTTACATCATCGAGTGTCTGGAAGAGTTATTCGTAATAAAAGTATGACTTTGGCAAGTCGCATAGGTCACGTTGATCAGCTGATGCAACGGCACACGAACCCTGCACACTGCGCAGTGCGCAAAAGAAATATTTTAACGAAAGTTCCATGAGAAAAAATCAAAATTAATTCTCTCTTCCATTATATAATATTACGAAATTTTTTTTTAACGTATAATTAAAATTTAAAGGGATTTAGCCCGTGCTACAGTCAGCCATAAATACGATAATTGAAATGTGCCTATCCCGATTTCTGCCCCTTTGCCACTCCCCGAAAAATATAATAAATTTTCGTGAGTAATAAAAAAAAATTAAAAATCAAAATGCAATTTCAAAAAATTATACGCGATATAAATGAAAGAAATAAATTATACGAAAAATATTAGTCAGCTTAATTATATCGAAGAATTATCGAATAATTTTTCATCTGCCGGCTTTTAATAAAAATTAAAATCGTTCCGGTGACGCAATAAAAGACGAATGGGTCGCGAGAAACGCAATGGATTTGAGGGAATGTTTCTCAAGTAGAATTGGTCAACGTTATCTCAGCCAATAAAAATTTCGTCTAATTTTTACTGTAATGACAAAATTAAAAAAAATATAAAAATAAAAAATGGATTTAAGGGAAATTTTTGCCAAGTAGAATTAGTCAACGTTATCTCAGCCAATAAAAATTTCGTCTAATTTTCACTGTAATGAAATAATAAAAAATAAATAAAAATAAAAAATGGATTTAAAGGAAATTTTTGCCAAGTAGAATTAGTCAACGTAATCTCAGACAATAAAAATTTCGTCCAATTTTCACTGTAATGAAAAAATTAAAAAAAAATGGAAAAACGCAATGGATTTAAGGGAAATTGTTGCCAAGTAGAATTAGTCAACGTTATCTCAGCCAATAAAAATTTCGTCTAATTTTTACTGTAATGAAAAAATTTTAAAAAAATAAAAATAAAAAATGGATTTAAGGGAAATTTTTGCCAAGTAGAATTAGTCAACGTAATCTCAGACAATAAAAATTTCGTCTAATTTTCATTGTAATGAAAAATTTAAAAAAAAAATGGAAAAACGCAATGGATTTAAGGGAAATTTTTGCCAAGTAGAATTAGTCAACGTAACCTCAGACAATAAAAATTTCGTCCAATTTTCACTGCAATGAAAAATTTTTTAAAAAATGGAAAAACGCAATGGATTTAAGGGAAATTTTTTCCAAGTAGAATTAGTCAACGTAACCTCAGACAATAAAAATTTCGTCTAAATTTCACTGCAATGAAAAAAAAATAATAATAATAATGGAAAAACGGACGTTGAGTGGAAGATTCATATTCGCGAGAAAGCCAGAGTAGATATTTTGTATTTTACGATAAAGTGATAAAAAAAAAAAAAAAATACCAAATGACTTTTCAAATGGTACAAACATTCTGGCCGAAGAGAATCAGTGATTCAAAAATACCAGTCAGCTCAATTGTATCGAATAATTTTCGTGTTCATAACCACGAATGGGTCGCCAAGAACGCAATAGATTTAAGGGGGATGTTTCTCAAGTAGAATTAGTCAACGTAATCTCAGCCAATAAAAATTTCGTCTAATTTTTACTGTAACAAAAAAAAAAAAAATGGACGTTGGCCAGAGTAGATATTTTGCGATAAAAAAAAAAAAAAATGGACGTTGGCCAGAGTAGATATTTTGCGATTAAAAAAAAAAAAATACCAAAGGACTTTTCGAATGGTAAAACGTTCTGGCCGAAGAGAATCTGTGATTCAAAAATACCAGTCAGCTCAATTGTATCGAATAATTTTCGTGTTCATAACCACGAATGGGTCGCCAAGAACGCAATAGATTTAAGGGGGATGTTTCTCAAGTAGAATTAGTCAACGTAATCTCAGCCAATAAAAATTTCGTCTAATTTTTACTGTAATAAAAAAATAAAAAATGGGCCAGAGTAAATATTTTGCGGTAAACATTGATAAAAAAAATAATACCAAATGACTTATTCCAATTCCAATAAAAACGTTGCGGTCAATGTAAGTAATATGTAAGTCACGATGAGTCCCATTGCGCAGAATCTAATGGGCGAACATATCCTGCGTCTGCAGCACAAAAACCATCCGCATCAGGAGCGGTGAATAGTGGTAAAGAGCGACTGCGCAGGATTGAGCCAACATAAATGGCGCACACACACACGCACACACATACACACATTATATATATATATATATATATATATATATATATATATATATATATATATATATATACTAGTTAAGTAAGGATAGATCATTGATCCAAACGTAAGTTTTAAGTTCACAGGCGCAAAATAACGATGAATGAACATTCAAAAAATCATTATACTGCGGCGCGAGGGGTGGGTGGGGGGGGGGGGGTAGTTTTTCAAAATAATTTTCATGGGTTGATTTTTTTTTTTTTTTTTTTTTCTTTTCTTTCAAATATGAAAAAGTACAGAGAGAGAATAATCTTTCGTGGATTTTTGGATATATATTTGGCCTGAAATGGCGTGTACGCAGTTGCGATGGAAGGCTCGCGGGAGAGGACGAGAGTCTCGATTCTCGCGAGCCTTTTGTATCCTGCAGGATATTTTGTAAATTGTCCTGTAGGATATTTAATAAATTGTCCTGTAGGATATTTAGTAAATCGTCCTGTAGGATATTTATTAAAGTGTCCTGTAGAATATTTAATAAATTGTCCTGTAGGATATTTAGTAAATTGTCCTGTAGAATATTTAATAAATTGTCCTGTAGGATATTTAGTAAATTGTCCTGTAGGATATTTAGTAAATTTTCCTGTAGAATATTTAATAAATTGTCCTGTAGGATATTTAGTAAATCGTCCTGTAGGATATTTATTAAAGTGTCCTGTAGAATATTTAATAAATTGTCCTGTAGGATATTTAGTAAATTGTCCTGTAGAATATTTAATAAATTGTCCTGTAGGATATTTAGTAAATTGTCCTGTAGGATATTGATTAAAGTGTCCTGTAGGATATTTAGTAAATTGTCCTGTAGAATATTTAATAAATTGTCCTGTAGGATATTTAGTAAATTGTCCTGTAGGATATTTAGTAAATTTTCCTGTAGAATATTTAATAAATTGTCCTGTAGGATATTTAGTAAATTGTCCTGTAGGATATTTAGTAAATTGTCCTGCAGGATATTTTGTAAATTGTCCTGTAGGATATTTAGTAAATTGTCCTGTAGGATATTTAGTAAATTGTCCTGCAGGATATTTTGTAAATTGTCCTGTAGGATATTTAGTAAATTTTCCTGTAGGATATTTAGTAAATTTTCCTGTAGGATACAGTAGAGTTTCCTGCAGGACACTGTAGGATTCTTTTCAAGCCTTATTTCAGCGAGGCTTTTAATATTTAAAGGGCTCATGGAAAATGGAAAAGGGCTTTAAAATTTTCATTGTATCCAGCTGCAGGTTCACGAGAGGGTGGAAGCAGGGAGGGGGAATTTGTCAGTGGCGACTTTACTGTATCCTGTAGGATACAGTAAAGTCTCCTGTAGAAACGATAGAGTCTCCTGTAGGATACAGTAAAGTATCCTGTAGGAACGGTAGAATCTCCTGTAGGATACAGTCTAGTCCT
>OY769910.1:715108-947608 GCA_963669185.1 Dyspetes luteomarginatus | reverse complement strand
GTCAATAAAAATTTGAGCACGCACTGCAAACTACATATATATTATCGTTTTCCTTAAATTTCATGATTTTTTTTTTTTTATGCTGCAATCATTTGGATTTTGGTAAAAAATGAGCTCGATATTATTTCATATACAGTTGAATTGCAAAAATTTAGCAGTGCAAATAAAAAATGAAGACATTCACTTGTCACTTTTTTTATCATTCGGTAAATTTGGCTTTTGTAATATTTGATAAATAATTTTTTTTTCTTATTATCCATTATCAAAATGGAACCCGATAAATTGCATTAAACAAATAGGATAAATATCATTAAATATGCGGATATCTGCAATTATTTATTTTTCCACGGAGCAAATTGTCGCCACTTTTATATCATTCGGTAAATTTCATCTTTTGTAATATTTGATAGTTTTTTTTTTTTTTTTTTTTTTTTTTGCTAATTATCACAGCATATTAACACCAGTTTTCTCCAATTGTTGGTCAGAACTTAAACTCGGATTGCTCAATCTTAAAACTACACTCGATTTACAAAAAAAAAAACAAAATTGAAATTAATTATAATTTTATATGGATGATAAAAAAAAAACACAAAGTACGAAAAAGGAGCGGAATAAATTGCATAAAAGAAATAAGAAAAATACCAATAAATATGCGGATATCTGCAATTATTTATTTTTCAATACTCCTTGATATTCGTAATTTTTTTTTTTCACAAAAGGGTCAAATATTACGATCAATTGACCTAAAATTAATTATAATTTTATATGGATAATAAAAAAAAAACAAAGTACGAAAAAGGAGCGGAATTAATTGCATAAAAGAAATAAGAAAAATACCAATAAATATCCGGATATCTGCAATTATTTATTTTTCAATACTTCTTGATATTCATCATTTTTTTTTTTTCACAAAAGGGTCAAATATTACGATCAATTGACCTAAAATTAATAAAATTTAATAGTATTTGTGAAAATATTGTAGGTCGACAGCTCGTTGTTATACATTACATATGGCTACGGGCTAATAAATGAATGAACGTATTTCACGATTCACCATAATGATATGGTTTCTTTTTTTTTCCTTTTTTTTTTTTTTTTACTTTAACAACATTAAAATTATATACTGCGAACTAATCTTAAAATTCATCATAACAGATCTTATAATTTATCCATAATTGCTCAAGGGAATAATACCTCGATATAATTGCTATTCAATTAAGAGCTGTATAAATTTTTCACGTGATAGTATATTAAATATAATTTATCGATTTAAGGAATTCATCGATTAAATAATTCTCCTAGCTCATTATTAATCGATTCACAGATTACACGAGAAAATTAACGAATTTTAAAATTATTTTTATTACAAGATTTTTTTTCCACTTCCGGTTTTCCACTATCCGACAAACAGTATAAACTTTACGAAAAAAAAATCCAAAAATGTATCGATCTCGAATTTATGAAAAATTTATCCACACCTACTCGCCTGCATTGTTTGAAAGAAAAAAGTTCGTCAAATTTGAAATAATAAAAATTTCATTAAACGAATTTTTGCTTTGAGAAATTCCATAAATAAATATTTATATCGACAAATACATTTTTTTCTTTTTTTTTTCAAGTAGACCCTTCATTGACAATAATAAATTTGAGAAATAATAAAAATTTCATTAAACGAATTTTTGCTTTGAAGAATTCCATAAATAAATATTTATATCGACAAATACATTTTTTTTTCTTTTTTTTTTCAACTAGACCCTTCATTGACAATAATATATTTGAGAAATAATAAAAATTTCATTAAACGAATTTTTACTTTGAAGAATTCCATAAATGAATAATATATTTGAGAAATAATAAAAATTTCATTAAACGAATTTTTGCTTCGAAGAATTCCATAAATAAATATTTATATCGACAAATACATTTTTTTTTCTTTTTTTTTTCAAGTGGACCCTTCATTGACAATTGGAAAAAAATACACGAGAATTTTAAAAAATTAACATAACAATAATGAGCCTAAAATCTAATGATGATAAAATATTATGCATAACAATTTCGTTTCTCAAATCTTAAGGTCGAAAATAGTTTTTTTTATTTTTAATAAAATTCAATTGATAAATTTTACAAAAATTTACTAAAATTCAACACAGATAGAGAAAAGTTTCTACCGAAGATAATTATGCAGCAGTTTTGCATTGCACGAATACAGGAATTGGAGTAAAATAAATTACCGCGATTTATAGCCGAGTAGTTTTTTTTTTTCAGAGACGTTCAAACTTCCATCTTTTTCAAGCTCGCAGCAGCGTTTATGGCGAAAGACGAAATTTGCTGTATCGAAAAGAAAGAAAAAAAAAAATTGAAGCTTTAATATTATTATTTTTAGAGCAAAAAGAATATCGGTAGTTTTTTTTTTTTTTTCATGCCGATAGAGTAAAATTTCGATTAATCAGCAAAAAAAAAATTGAATCGTTAATATTGTTATTGGTAGAGCAAAAAGAATATCGGTAGTTTTTTTTTCTTCATGCGTAGAGTAAAATTTCGATTAATCAGCAAAAAAAAAAAGTGCAAAGTATTGAAATTTGCCAAATGATTATTGTTTTCGCGTATTTCCAATTAGGAAATTTGATGGGGTTTTCTTTTTTTCAAGTACAACACTAACGTGTTACACATTTACATTAGACTATATATATATATATATATATATAATTGGGAATTTATCATACAATAGACAGAAAATAATACAATTTATTTCGCCTGATGATAAATTCGTTTCAATTTAACGCACAACGAATTATAATAAAGAATAAAAAATTGAGACAAATTAACAAGAGATTAGTAAATATTTTTCAGCGACTCAACAAAAAAAAAAAAAAAACAAAAATGGGGGAAGAAAAAACGCGCGAGGCAAAAACTTTAACTCGAGAATTTTTTAAATAATAAATCGAGTAGAGTCATATGAGGTGCAACGATTAAGCGATATAATTTTATTAATCCTCCAATCTAAATTATTTTCTGTCGCCATTTTGAAAAATTTACACAATGCCAGGTCACTCGTGACCCAGGTGTAGACGAGAAAATTATTTTTTTTCACTGATAATGAGTTAATACTTAAACAGCTCGTTAACTCAATGATTATAATGAGTTAACGAAAGAAAAAAAAAACCTTGAAATACGAACGAGTATTACAATTAACGAGGAATAATTTTACACTTAAAAATCTCGAAAAAAAAAAATAACTACGATAGTAATTATTTTTTTGACCCTCCAAGTGTGATAATTTTTTTTTTTTTTTAGCCATTCCCAGAGATTTGCCCTCGTATCAGTGACGAAATAATTGCATGCAGCATTACGTAGATAATCGAATATATTAGAGACTAGCGAAATTTTTTTGCCGAGTGTCACTGAGCAAAAATTAAAAAAAAAAAAGATTTAAAAAAAAAATTTGAATTGCCTCCAAATACGCAATATCGTGGAATACTTTATATACGCTAAATTTGCTCCGGGCAAAGGAAAATTATCAACAATTGCTAATTCTCGGCCATTCGAGAGCAAAATATGATTTTTTTTCTCTAAACATGAAATTTCCAATTGCACAATTATATTTTTACTACAATTAATATTTCTTTTAACATATTTTCATCATCAAGCTCGTTACATGAGATATCAGGATGAAATTACAATTGTAACGATTCGCGTTTATAATTATCAACGAAAAAGTACGTCATATTTTGAATCTTTTCTTCATATGGGCAGCGATAAAATTTTTCTTTTTTTTTTCTCCCAGTGTCTCGTTGAACATGACGAGAGCAAAATGGTTTTTTTTTCTTTCTCTCTCTCTTTTTTTTCGAAATAATCGAGTAGTAGCATTGCGTACTTGAAGCAATTGCAATGAATCAGGAAACTAATTGCCAAATGGCAATTTTTATTGACTCATCTATTGATAATGATCCCATACTATTTTTTCTATCTTTTTTTTTGTTTTTGTTTTTTTTTTTACAAATTGAGAGTAATTTCATCATTTAATGCTCTGTCATTCTACCGGATCGTTCCACTTTGCTTCCTGAGCAATTCGGTCGAAGCAGTCTGACAGGAACGTGTACTGTAATCAGAAAATAATAATAATAATAATGATTTTTTTTTTTTTTTCAATAAGAAATTAACCCTCCGCCGGCAGCCTATGACGGTGTCGTCATAGCTGACTTTGGCACTTCTTGGTATCTCGAGAGGGAGAATCGAAATGAAATTTAATTTTTAAATTGAATTTGCATTTGCATTTGCAATTTCTCCAATAATTATGAAGATAAAAAAAAAATAAAATAATCGATTAGAGACTTACATATGATGTGAAAACTTTAAGCCATCGGGGAGGTCGATTATCCTGTCGTGTGTATTGAAAACAAAAAGCCATTCCGTCTTCATCGACCTCCCATCGGGTTATTGTTCTCCATGGAAATTCAACAACTTGAGACTCTAATGTGCCATCTTCTTTGGCCGCATGGAGCTTAAAAGCTGCTGTTCCTATTGCAGCAATTACATGACCTTCCTTTCGCGAATCACAAGCGCAATGGGGAAAAACAATATCACCGTAGCCGTTCAGTTCCTTCGCCAATTTTAAATACTAAAATCAAACAAAAATATTGGCTTTGTGTTAATTTATAAATAAATTAAAATTTACATTTTGCCAATTTTTTTTAAACATGAGATAAATTTATTAATCATTCGTAAATCATTTTATAAATCTATAAAATTTATAAATTTTATAAATATTTAATTTATAAATAATCGCGCAAAAATTAAAAAACTCCATTGATACTTTCGTACAATTTTTTCACGGTAGAATAGGATGAAAAAAATACTCTTTGTTAACTATTTAAATAACACGAGCCATTAAATAATATTACGTTTTATGAAAATTATAAAAAAAATTAATCAACGAATTTGAAGAATTATAGTAGAAATTAATTATGAGAGAATAATAATGAGAGTTGTGAATGAAAAAAAAAAAATTAAAAAAAAAAACTGAATTATTGATAAAATACCTAAAAGTCGAATTGACTGGAAAGTTTTCCAAGATTTTCGTCCGGGCCTACCTCATGTTTTCTCGATGCGTCTTGCAGTGCTTTCAACTGGTACAATCTCTCGCCTGCGGTGATATGTCCTCGATTAACCTCATCGACTGTTTGCCAAAATATCCACGTCAATGCCTGCTCACTGAGAGGCATCGAAACATTAAATAGCCATCTGCGAACAGCCAAGCAAGTTGCGCTCGCGGTTGAATAATTTTGAATGTATAACGTGTGTGGATGCTCGTGAGGCTGCAATTTTCGTTCTGGAAAAGTAAACAAAAAAAAAAAAGTGTTTTTGTACAATTTTCGTGAAAAAATGCGATCTAAAGATTTTTTTTTTTCATCATTTTACCAAAATTGTATTCGACAATTTCGAATAAATAAAAGTATTTGGCCGTTTCAGCGTCTAAATTGACCCTGTAGCATATTGCATCGTATACGTCTTTAGCCAATGCAGATTTTGGCACTGTTACGGTCACGACCTCGCGATCTGGAAGAAGAACTTTGAGATCAACAGCTGGACCTTGATCTCCATCCTCTTCTAGCCTGTCCGTTAAAAATTCTTGCATCGCATCGCTCTCGGCAATTACCCGGACAGCGCAAACCTTCTCGAGATATTGCTCGAGACCTCGTCTTCTTGCGTCCAGCTGTTGTTCGCTCAGTCTGTTGATAATTTTATCAAAATTTCAATTTAAATCGAGATCAAAATTTTCCTCAAAGTTTTTTAAATTGTGAGGGGGGAAAAAAAAGTTTAAATTTTGCCTCATGATTTTATTATTCATTCAATCTCTTACGATATTAATTAATAATCGAAAATTTTCTTACTGAAACGGCCATTTTCCTGGTAGCTTCGGAAAATTAAAACCAATAAATTCTTTTTTCAATGCCATATGGAGCGCAGCGAATTCTCGATATCGTCTGGAGCACAAATGGCGACCTGCCATGTAAACATTGAATACGACATATCGTTCGTGCTTTCTCTCTCGAACATGATAATCTGGTACGCTGATGGGTAACGAACGCTTCTCCGTATAATCCACAGATGAATAACTAAAACAAAAGAAGAAACATTATTTTTCGACAATTTTAGATAATAATAAAAATCTGTTTATGCAACAATTAAATAATTATATATTCTCACAGAGATTTTTCATATTTAATCAACTCAAATTACTGAAATTATTGACACTGGGTAAATTTAAGTTTTGTTTTTTCGTCAGTTTTCGTAACATATTTTATTACAATTTTCATGTCGAAAAGATATCCTGTGGGTCTGCGACGAAAAAATTATCATTCAACTTATAGATGATAAGAATGATAAACACTGCGCTATATATTTTTCTAGACTCTTTGCATGAGATACAAGGGAGGATGAACGAAAAAAATAAATAAATAAGAAAAAATGACCTGCCTTAGACCTCAGACCTACCCTAAGACATGCAGGATGAAGAAAAAAATAAAATAAATAAAAAATATGACCTACCTTAGACCTTAGACCTTAGACCTACCCTAAGACAGGATGAACGAAAAAAATAAATAAATAAAAAATATGAACCTACCTTAAGTCTTCGCAAGGCTCTAATCTCTCAGCCTCCTGCGGTGTTACTGAGATCACTGTCAATGTCAATACATCGCCCCCTGACTTGATCAGATCTACGACCTGTTTATGGGTCGCACCCTCAACGTTAACATTGTTACTGGAACAAACCAAAAAAAAACAAACGATTATTAATTTAACCGTTGATTATAAACATTCTGAATAGTGCAAAAGGCCAGACTGGTTGTATTTCGATTATTGTTTTTTTTTTATCGTAGAAAATCTTGAAAAATGCCATTCCTGGACTATAAAATTGCTGCGCTCTGCAAACCAAAGCTGGCAAAACCACGAGCAATTGATATGTTTTTATGTATTCATAGCCTTTGTGCTATTTTTTATACAATAAATATCGCGTTAACTCGGCTGCAAATATTGACGATTTAATTTCTTTTAGGCTTCAAATTTTTGGCCAACTCTTATGCCCGATTTTTTTCACTTTTGGATAAAATTTATCTTCCGGATATCCTACACGAAAAGCGTGGGTTATCCAGGTGGATAATTGCATTTTGGAAGATAAACTCGGGTGAAGAAATTGGGCATTATCTGGCAGGTAGATTTATCTGCCGGATAATCCATGCTTTTGGTACAGGATATCTGGAAGATAATTTTTATCCAGAGATGAAGAAACGACTCGACTCAAACGACTCAAACGACGAATCATTCGACTCAAACGACTCAAACGAATGCAAAATCCTTTATGTTTCATGAGCCATCAATAGTTGATCCATTACTGCAGTTTCCAATAGTAGATAAGTCCATGTATAATACGAGCAGACAGTGTTGCGAAATTTTGCCGTTGGGAGCGCTGACAGTTGACCTCGGAACTGAACCAAGGTCACGCACGGAGTAGATATGATATTTTACCATTAAAAGGCCGAATATCATTATCATTAAAAATATATCACGTCAATCCAGATGATTTTGACAGACAACTGAACGTTATTAATCCAATTTCCGGGTAATCCTCGTATTTTTCCAGATCTAAAAATAAGTCAATAAGCGCCAATTTTCGTCTGCGATGTTGCGATGTATATATATATATATATATATACACACATACGATGCCAGCTGTCACTTTTTCGATTATAACAAAAGACAGCTTGAAAAATCAAATATTTCCTTATCAGCGCTTTGCTGACAGCTAAGTGACAGTTGCTGTGGAATTAAAATACTGGCATTGAAGGAAAATTATGACGACAAGTAACGTATATCGAACCCTCCGAGCTTATGCAAACAGATGTTTGTCATATTTGTGTATGTGCGCGTGTGAGTGAGTGAGTGAGAAGAAAACGTATGCCGAGGAAAAATAAAGTGACTCACACTTCGAGAATCCGATCACCCTTGCGAACCCCGGCTTTTTCAGCAGCACCATGTGGCAAAACAGCACTGACATGTTGAAGGGGGGCGTACAATTCACCGTTGATGCTCCTCAATTGTCCACCCTCGCTGACCTGTCCCCGCACATTGAACCCAAAACCCGTTTCCGTCTTATATATCGTGACGCAACGTGGCCCTTGGCCCATTTGATTTTGCGTATTTAACAAATGTTGGGGCACTCGTCCATTATTAATCATTGTCACTGATATATTCCTGGTGGTTTCGTTAATTGGCGAACGCCGTACTTCTGAGACAGAGTCCGCCATCTTGATCTCTCTGGCCGCCCATTGACATTTGTGGTGTCAAGTCGCGATGGTCGCGCCATGGAACCGTGTGATGCCTCTAGAGTTCACTGTGATGTATAGAAAAACAACATTGCAATATATATATATCAGTGTTGGGTAAAGAGAGAGAGAGAGAGAGGAAGGAAGGCGACGCCAGCGCGCCTTGCGGTAGAAATTGTAACGTTGGGTTTATGCTGGCATACCGAGCGCACAGTGTGGTGTGTGCAACATGTAACAGTCGACAGGCAGTCAGTCGGTGTACGTCAATCGAGCAGTGTTGACCGTCGCAGCAGTTACGTTCATCCCCTGACAAGTGCACGTGTTTTTTTACGTCGTCCAAAAGTTTATCCATATAATAATTTCGTTGCATTTACATCATTTTTACCCCTAAAATTATCCCTAAAAAGAAAAACGGTTAAAATTACTTTGATATTTGAATTATTAACAATAAAAATAAAGATAACTATGAAGACAATTGACATAGGCTTTGTGGAAAAGTGTGATAGCTGGAGATTACAAAGTCGTTTCTTCCCGAGTAAAGTAGGAGGAAAACCAGCTTGGCTTAACCTCAAAAAACTTCCTACTTTTGCTCATTTACAATGTGAAATTTGTCAAACTCCTTGTGTATTCCTGTGTCAAATATATGCCCCTTACGAAGATGATCCTCGAGCATTTCACCGGATTATATATATTTTCGTTTGCAAAAATGAGTCATGCTATAAACCAAACAATAATAATTGTTTGAAAGTTCTCCGATCTCAATTGCCAAGGGAAAATCCATTTTATCCATTCGAGCCACCTGAGGAATATGAAAATTGGAGATCGGACATTCGTAAGTATATATTTATGCCACCATCTCGAGTTTACAGCTGAAAATTTCTTGCGCAATATTGACTTGTGCGAATGTGTATTGTGTATAATTCAATAATTTTTAAATCACGAATCACAAACTCGTATCAATTAATTGTTTTTTTTTTTTTCGTTGTACAGAAGCTGAAAAATGGGTAAAGACGTGCCATGTGTGTGGAATTTTAGCGCCAAATCATTGCGCCAAATGTAAAAGTGTTCATTATTGTTGTCGAGCTCATCAAATTTTTGATTGGAAAGCTGGACATAAAAAATTGTGCAACATCGCGTCACTGGAACAAAAAGATAATTATTCTCCACCAAGAAATATAAATAATTTGCTATTTCCAGAATATGAAATTGCAATGGAAAGTGAAATTAAAAGCGAGCAACGAAGCGGAGATGATGATCTGGATAAAGAAAGAGAAGAAATGGAAAGATTCGAGTCACTGGTGAAAAGTGGAAAAGCAGGAACTTTGCAATTAGAAAAAGACATTGAATCCGATTTACAGAATATGTCTCAAGCTGAAAATGATGAAACTTTTACACATTTCAGTGAAAAAGTTAAGGAGCATCCCGATCAAGTATTAAGGTGATGCGATTATATTTTTCCATTTATCTACGTACATCTATGTACTACCTATATACCCCACCTATGTACGACCTATATACTATTCCTAACAAAACCAACGAGAATTCCTCATTCTTCTTGATCAAAAGAGTTTTTTTATTCTTCTCTGTATTTATCATTTCCCACCCTTTAACTCTCCCCATTTATCATATTTTCGGAATGAAATTTGAAAACCGACTAATCGATGGTAAATTTTTTTGGGCCTTTAATTATTTGTCATGTTAATTTTTTTTTTTTTTTAAGGTACGACCGTGGTGGAATACCTTTATATATATCTCCAAATGGTCGACCAACGAATATCCCAAAGTGTGGCGAGTGCAATGCTGACAGGCAATTTGAATTTCAGGTACGTGATAAAATCAGAAAAAAATCACAAACTATGCACTGATGCAATAAGATTTAATTAAAAATTTAAATAACTAAGATTACCAATAATTATCAAAATTCAAATTACAGATAATGCCTCAGCTATTGAATTATCTTGGCTTTGACAATGTTCTTCAAAGTCTTGACTGGGGTACGCTGTTGATATTCACTTGCCAAAATTCATGCGTATCAAAATTGGATTACGCCATCGAATACATATGGAAACAAGATATTGTCGAAATTGTATCCGAGACTGTATCGGTAAATAAATAATTCTGACCAACTGATTCTGTTTCTTTTTTTGTTTTTTTTTGTTTATAGCCGACATGAAAATGTTGCTAATGTTCCTCAAAGTCTTGACTGGGGGTTGATATTCACTTGCCAAAATTCATGAAAAACTTTTGTGGCACAAAAGTTATCATTTTTTTTTCTATTTTACAATATAAAAACATCCTAGGCTTCAATTATCAACCTGTAATGTTTTTCTTTTACTTTTTGTACATTACAAAAATTAATATATAATACTTCCAGGACATTTCGTTTGGGTCTTATAATCTTGAAATCTTATCAATGGTAACTTATTTTTTCCTGGTTAATAGCAAAGTTATATTTTTACAATTTACATCATAGTATCCTTGTGCATATTTTTCGCCATAAAAAATCTATAATTGTATATAAATAAGGTATATCAATAAGATTTAATCCATTGGCATGCAATTTAAATTAAATAGCTTGCAATTGCAAGAAAGAATGAATGAAAAGAAAGAAAGAAAAAAAAAAAGAAAATTAATTAGACTATATATGAATTGTCATACTAAATTTTTTTTTTTACAACTCCACCGATATTTGTTTTTTTTTTTTTTTTTTCATAAAACATTTAACGAAAAGGAATTTATCACCCTCGAGGTGACTCGATCGTTTGAAATATTCTAACTTAATTTTAGTCAAATGCAATGAGTCACGAATTCGCTATCGCGAGGACTTAATCGGATTGGTGCTGAAGTGGGAAAAAAAAAATCCTCTCAGAGTTCTTCGTGAGATGATTCGTCATCTTTTTTATCACTTTTAGACGAGGTATCCGTGGATTTTTTAGCCAAAGGCTTTTCCGTGGTTTTCTTCTCATCTTGAGAATTTTCCTTAATTTCAGGATCAATGGGATCCTGATCTATCGTTGAATCTTCCAAAGTCGATTTTAACGTGGAATTTTTATCCATTTCCGGCAAATCATCCGTAGTGCTTTTCGACTCGTTTGTTGCCGGACCCGATTTATCTTGTTTTGGCTTCCATATTTTTGCTTTATTCACGAGATACTTGACCTCGCGATCGAGAATTGCCATTTTATTAGCGATATCGCCAACTTTGTATTTTACAGGCTCGTTTAACGGCGTTATCGATGAAAATATGATGATTTCATCATAATAATCCTAGAAACAAAAAAAAAAAAAATATAAAATAAATATTTCTCCTCCCTGTAAATCTATAGAATTAAAAATTTCTACATTCTTGCAGAATGCTATGTGCAATTTTTTTTTTAAATTCTCGATCACAAATAAAACGACCAGAAACTTATATTTTATCAGACAATTTTATGAATTAGTTGATATATTGAAATAATGAGAAATGATAATGTTAAATTAAGGGGAAAATTGTGTTACTTGTTTGACTTTTGACTTAAATTTTTTACAAGCTCACAATCTATCGTAAAGATCTGACGTAATAATTGCACACTCAATAACACGTTATGGGACCCATCAAAATTTTTAACCCAAGCAAGCTGATTGCTAAAAACTGCCAGAAACCACCAGAGACCAGAAACTTATATTTTATCAGACAATTTTATGAATTAGTTGATATATTGGAATAATGTTAAATTAAGGGGAAGATTATGTTACTTGTTGGAGGATAAGAGGGTAGCGTGGCCGAGCGGTCTAAGGCGCTGGTTTAAGGCACCAGTCTCTTCGGAGGCGTGGGTTCGAATCCCACCGCTGCCAGGCTATTTTTTTTCATTTTAATCAAATTTATTTTTTATCAATCATTACGCGCCATTTTTTAGATATATAAAAAATCGCGGATTACGTGATATGAATTCTAATGGAAAAACACGTATTGAGAAATCACGGTGTGATTTGAATTTGGGGTTGACACGAGGTAGCGTGGCCGAGCGGTCTAAGGCGCTGGTTTAAGGCACCAGTCTCTTCGGAGGCGTGGGTTCGAATCCCACCGCTGCCAGGCTATTTTTTTTTTTCTTTTTAATCAAATTTATTTTTTATCTATCATTACGCGCCCGTTCGTAGATACATAAAATATCGCGGATTACTTGATATGAACTCTATACAAGAATAGATATTGAGAAATCACGGAGGGATTTGAATTTGCCGTTGACACGAGGTAGCGTGGCCGAGCGGTCTAAGGCGCTGGTTTAAGGCACCAGTCTCTTCGGAGGCGTGGGTTCGAATCCCACCGCTGCCATTTTTTTTTATATATTTTTTTTCACTCAATAATTAAAGTTTTATTTAAATTATCTCAAAGAATTTTCCTAAATCTAAAAAGTCACACTTTTGGATTTTTAGCCACCATCGCGTTCGCGTTTTTTTTTTTTTTTTTTTTAACGAATTTCAAAGACAGGAAAAAAAGAGCCAAAGATATATAATTAATTGTCATAATCACCTGAGTTTCGTTGATAACTTTTTCCAGCGTGTCCATTTCAACCTTGGTGAAAATTTCATCAGCGTCAGTAAAATTTTTCATGTTGTTCAAAAATATTTTACTCGCGTTGATCAAAGACATCATTCCTTTGAGAACATCCGGTCGTTCGCGGTGCTCGAATACTCTCTCATAAAGATGCCCCGTTAATTTAATCATCATCGTTAATTTTTCGTCGTACGTATCGGCCGGAGCGTTAAAACCATCTTCGTAGAGCCAGTCTAAAATTTCACTGCACATATTCGTAATTTTTTTCATCTCGTCCTCGGTACCAGCTGCTATGAACTCGTCCGAAGTAATTTTTTGTTGGGCATCGATCACGAATGCCTCCAAATTGTTCAATGCTGTTTCTCGCCGAGTTTTTTCCAAATCGTATTGATTCAAAGCTTTTATCCTGAAGATAAATGAGAATTTGAAATTTCGCCATATCGATTCGAGCATTAAAAATTTAATTATTTGAATTTTATCAATGAAATTTAGAAATTTAAACTCGGATCAACGTCAGTGGGGCCGATAATTGGACAAATTAAATAATATACTTACTTTTCCCGAGATTCTTCAAATTTCTCTCCCAGCAATACTTGAGGTCCTTGTTTAACTTCGATTGCTTTTATTTTGTCTTTGATTATCGTTATGCTCGGTTTTTTATCCGCTTTCTCAGTTTGATTGGCCGTTTTATCATCGTTGACTTTTGTCTCATTTTGCGCGGTTGGTTGTTCCCCTTGATTGGCATTTGGAGTTGTATATTCTGGGACTTGCTCATGAACTGGCTTGAGATCTTCCTTCGGATTTACTTCGACTTTCTCGGCCATTTCACTGTCATCCGAACCTGTAAAGTCCCTTAAATTAAATACATTTAAGGGGAAACATCCTCATGGGGACATTTTTGACGAAAACAAAAATATCATTTCCTGCTCTCATATTCGCCATTCATTTATTTTCAGTCTGACTGCATTTGGGAATTTTCGGATATACAAAATATATCATGCTCGGGGCGCAAGATTTTTTTTCCTAAATTAGAATCAATCACTCAATTATTTTTTTGCTCAGAGATAATACCGACAATAAGAGTTAAAATTTGAGTTCATCCTCGCTGTGACTCATCCCCGACAAAAAATTGATTCCACCAAAACATTTTTCTAATCATTTTCCATGCTTTTAATAATTTTTTTTATGTTAGATCGCTAAACAAGATTCGTAGCACGAGAATATGAGAAAAAAAAAGGGTTAAAAATTAAATAAATTACATAGCATGCTGTTCAGACTGAGTGTACAAACCTGAAAACAGTTTGCTTATGGTTGAACCAAGTTTAGAAAAGGTACCTTCTTCTTCGTCAAGACCAGACTTTCCAGATTTTTCAGATACCAGCTCGACATTGTGCAAATTCAAAAGGCTACTGTCGTCCATGGAGAAATGTGCACGGATGCCTTTGCTCTCGGCTTTTTGTTGGGCATGTTTTTCATGAGCTTCAGCAACGCCATTTAACGTGACGTACGCTAAAGTTAAATTGCCGAGGGCTCTGCAAAAATTTTGTTATAAATTCACTTAGCTTTTTTATAAAGATCCAAAAGAAAACGGAAAAAAAAAAAATCTGAATGTTAGGATATCGAATTTTTTCCTAACAATTTTTTCTATACGTTGATTTTTTTTTTTGGATTTAACGAAATGTAAAATATTTGGGAGAAACTAAAATAACGAGAAAATAATAATACTTACAGCTGTTCCTGTTTAGGCAAATGATCAAATTCTGCATACTGAACGCTAAATCCAAAATCATTTTTATGCTTGTTAAAAGTAATGATTTTTTTCTGTGGATATCCATTCATTTTACTGAAGAGCGTTTTTCGTACCTGTTGACAAAAATATTTGAAAATCTCAGACTTGTGTCACGTGAAATTAATTTTTTAGCCTTTTTTTTTTTGTATGTTTCTAAATTGCGCACCTGCTTAATTTTCCCATCGGTCGTTCGATCAAAGACAATTTGAATTGGAAACAAAACGGCATCTTTTGTTAAAAATTTCTTAACTTTGAAGCCCTGACTGAGATCAGCAGCTTTGTAAACGGCTCCGAGAACTGCTGCCTCATCGGTATTTATGTTTTTCGCCAATTCCGTCTTGAGAACTTCCGTTAATTTGTCTTGAACTTTGGGCATTCGCGTTCCAGCGCCAACCAAGACAACTTGGCTAATCAGATCCATCGTGAGACCTGAAATTTTCATTATTAAAATTAATTAAATTATTAATCGTGTCATATACGATCTTAAGGGACGATTAATATTTTTTTTTTTACCGATTATTTTGTCAGTCACGAGTTATTAGAAAGGAATTATTTTTTTTCTTTATAGAAAATAAATAAAAAAAAATTAATCGAATAATTTTTATATCTAATAAATAATACAAAATCAATTGGTAAAAAAAAAAAACATTATCATGTTTGAGAACTCGCCTGAAGTTTCCAGCGCCATATTAATCGGATCTGCGATACGCTCAAAAACATCCGCGCACAATTCTTCAAGTTTTTCTCTCGTCACCTGAAGTCTAAAGTCTTTCTCATCGAGAAGTCCCTCAACCTGAGCATAATGATCGAGATTGGCGCTGAGAACATTTTTAACCCGACCAGCCTCTTTGAACAATTTAGCCATTGCCCGTGGATTTTTAAATACGGAATTTGGTGTTTTGGCCATTTTGTCAAATTCCGCAGCGAGATAATTTTGTAATCTAATTTGCATCTCGAGACCACCGAGAGTTCTGCCATAGCCGATACCTAAAATATTAACCAGCGGCGTAACTTCGGTAAATCCTTTATCCTTGGATTTAACATTTTGATAGCCAACAATTGTCGCAGTCGTGCTACTCGCTCCCATGTCATAAAACATCATGTACTGCGTCGTATCGTTGATCTCTTTTCTCCTGAATATTCCATAATTAAGGGCAATCGCAGTATTGTCGTTGAATAATTGAAGGACCTTAATATCAGCCAATTTAGCAGCTTGCAATACCGATCTTCTCTCGGCCTGATTGAAAAAACTGGGCACAGTTATAACTGCCTCGTTGACTTTTTGCCCAGCTGAATTTTCAGCAAACTCACGACCCTTGTGCAACATTTGCGCGAGTAACTCTTCCGGTGTAAATGTAACATTATTATCGAGTTTAAATTCTATCGTTTGTCGCGCCTCATCGGCAATTATGTCGTAATGAGGGAATCGCTTTTTGAACAATTGAACGATCGGATTCTCAATTGATTTTCCCAACAGATCGGTAAAATAGGAGAAACTATTTTTTGGAAATCTTAAACCGACTATCTGGGCATCTTCGCCGAATGTTCGTTCATTGCCGCGGAATGCTATCGTCATTGGGGTCTTTCTTTTCGATTCCTTGTTTAGGGCAATTTCCATCGGTACTCCGGGCTGTTAAAAAAATCAATAAAATTTATATTAATTTTTTAATATTTCGATGTTAATAAACACACGTGGCCAATCAAATTATTTTTACTCCTAATGAAAATATCTTCGAGATTACACACTCTGAAATAAACTTTTTTTTTCTTTTGCACCCGAGAGCCACCTCTCAGGCATCAGGCGGTGTTGCTGGCTCGCCCTCGAGTGAAAAAGTCCTCGAGTTTATATTTTTTCAATTATGGCTTTGGTCGGTTTTAGCTAGTCTCATTTTATAGAATGAAAAAATTCGTGTCTGGAAAAATTCTAAAAGCTCCACTGTCAGATATGAAAAAATTTAAACCGCGTCCTGCCATGGACCATGGTAAAGATCTATGTATCTCAAGTATATTTCAATGGAGAAAAAAAATAAGGAAAAATGTAGGCAAAGACCAGCCAACTCTGGCATATCGTTTAAAAATTCTCATACACAATATACGATTTGTTCTGAATTTATTGAAAATTTGAAAATTAAATTCAACCTTTTGTGTTTCTTCAAAAAAAAAATCTTAAGAATAAAAAATGCTGCTTGGAAAAAAAAGTGTAAAAAAAGGTGCTAAGTTATTCGGTCATTAACCCAAATTCGTTATCACCTTGTGTGAGGCCACGTGGTTCTCGTAAATGGGTCAAATTGTCAAGATAAATTTTTATGTGGTTATAATTTTAAAACTATCCATCCAATTGGAACGAAAAAAATTATATAAAATACTTTAAACATCGTAGAATCTTTGATTTCCTTAAAATAACGTAACAAAACAAATGATGTTTAAAAAAATGTAAATTGAGAAAAACAAAATTGTAATGCTAAGTAAAATTGTGAGATTTACATTTTTTTCCCAATTCTTTTAGCAAAAATTAGTGAATATTTCTAGAATGGAACTATGGGTCAAATTGACCCTTGGTGACACCAAAAAGGGTTCAATGAGCCAGGCTTGATTTTGAGTGAGATAATGGGCCCAGTTACTGACACTGTACCAGTTGCTGACAGTCTTATGGACGAAGAATAAGCGCGAGAGCGATGGCAATGGAAATGGCTTATGGAGTGTCAGCAACTGGTAAATTTCTGGTACTAGTACAAAGTGAAAAATTTGGCAGTTGGCAAATCAACTGTGGAATTTTAAATATTTATTATTAAAAAAAAAAATGAAGGAAAAATATAATAATTTGCAAGTATCGAAGTTTCCCTGATGATGTTTTGCCAGTCTGTCAAGCTCGTATGAATGACAATTAGGAGATTTATTTTAAATTATAGAAATATTGGAAATATTATTAAGAAATTCTTACCGATACTATAGCGACTTTGAGCCATTCGCTACCAATGTCAACGCTCATAACCGCAACTCCATTTGTGCGCTCGAAAAAGGAAGCGACAAATACAAAAATAAAAAATGTGAAAATTATTTTGCTATCCATTTTTTTTTCGTTCGATTGATACGTAGCAAAAATAATTCTACGTTCAATCGAATATTCGGCACGAGGATTTTTTTATTTTATATACTGAAATTAGAAAGAAAAAAAAAACACAATTAAATTAAATACCAGTCGTTTTATTTTTATTATTATTATATTTTTACTCACGATTATCGTTGACAATGAGAGCCTCAAATATTGTAAATAATTATTTTAATACATTCGTTAAACGTGAATTATCTTGAGTAATGTTTGTCAAGTCGACTTTGAATACACACACGAGATGAAAAAAACGTGAACCGGCTGCTCTAACGGAGAATTGTGATTCGTGATGTGTCGTCAATTGCACGTTTTACCAAACGAATTGATACCATTCGTACCGCGTATTGGTGTGGCGATACGCGATTGGCCCACGAATGAACTTTTATACGTCAGAAAACTGTCAACTGTGTGTGGAATGTCAAATTGTAACGTGTCACCGCTAGTATATATATATATATGACAGTTCAAAAAGCACCGCTGACAATAATACGAAATCTACAAATTTCCAATGTCACAACCTTCGCTCAAATCGAAAGGAGCTAAAATATTTCTATTATAATTTTTAGAGAACATTCCATCGGCGTCGTTTCTTCTGGAATAAATTCTGTAACGCGCATTTATTCGATCGACGATGAGCTTCTAGCGTGAAAAACGAAAAGGAAACCGGAAATTCATCACGATCGATACGATACAAGGGAAATTACTACGTGCACCAATACAATTTCATTGTGACAAATCCGTCCGAGCGTTAATTCGCCTCTGATTGGCTAACCTCGTTGGAACGGACCAATAGCGCGGCTGATTCCAACAGTCTGGGGGCTTCACGGCAAGTTTGCAAACGAAAAATCTTGTAGATTTAGAACGCAAGGTGGAGCCACTATCAGACTGCATATAGGGCGCGTAGATTCAAATTTTCGCAATAACTATAGAGCAGTCATGGGGAAAAATAGTTCATTAACATTTTTAAGATATTTTGTGTTTGAATTTAACATCTGAAGGTCGAGTTAACCTCTAAAAAAAAAAGTAATTTTCGCTAATTTCCCACACTTATTCCGCATTCGCGTCCATTGCCTTTTGCAAAATCTGTGTCTGTATAATTATCCAGCGCACCCCGTTGTAAGAATGTTTTTCAGACATTTAAAAACAAAATCAACACATTTGGAAAAATCATAGTTTGTTTAAAAAAAAAAGTACCATAACTTTTATTTAATTTATAACATTGGCATTGCTACTCGTAGAGAGTGGAATTTTATTATTATTTAAAAGATAATTATTAAATTAATTCTCGGGTCTGTACGTGAGTCATCAGTGACCCGCCGACGACCCTTTATATTTCAACATGGCGACAGAAAATTGTGTTGACGATTCGATTAATCGAACGGTTCTTATTCAAAAACGCGTTTTTTTCGTGGCTGGTCACGCGAAACTCGGTCGTCCTCGAATTTGGGCTGCTTTGATTCCGAACTTCCATTATCATCGGACGAATCGTTACCGTGCTCTAAAAGATCCGAAATACCGTCCAGCGATGCTTCCTCAATTCCCGATAATCCACTGAAATTAGCAAATACAAAAAAAAACTCGTTAATTCAAATTTATCCCGGCGTAGCATCAAAGTTGACCCTAGAACGGTATACCGGGGTAACTAATTACCCCAATTTCAATTAAGCATTTTTATTTCTTCGATTTTTCAACCGTTTTTAATGACCATTTCAAATTCATCGAAGGAAAAAAGAAAAATCTTCCTGCGTCTCAAAAAATCTGAATAAAAATCGACTGGGATAACAAGTTACCCCAGTATACCGTTAATGCGTATGCCCAAGATATCTAATATTGTAGAGTCAAACCGCGAAATATTTACATTACCTGTTATATCTGAATAAACGCCAATAGGAATTGTTGCTGCTGAGCTGGCCCAGTTTATGGATGAAATTTTCATCGTGAGTGATGACAATCAGTTGGAAATTTTTTTGAAATTTGGCGCGCATGTTTACGTAGCTGAGAGAAAAAATTAAATAAAAATATATGAGATGCAAGTAGCTGAGAGAGAAAATTAAATAAAAATATATGAGATACAAGTAGCTGAGAGAAAAAATTAAATAAAATTATATGAGATGCAAGTAGCTGAGAGAAAAAATTAAATAAAATTATATGAGATGCAAGTAGCTGAGGGAAAAAATTAAATAAAAATATATGAGATGCAAGTAGCTGAGAGAAAAAATTAAATAAAATTATATGAGATGCAAGTAGCTGAGGGAAAAAATTAAATAAAAATATATGAGATGCAGGTAGCTGACAAAAAAAATAAAATAAAATTATATGAGATGCAGGTAGCTGAGAGAAAAAATTAAATAAAAATATATGAGATGCAAGTAGCTGAGAGAAGAAATTAAATCAAAATATATGAGATACAAGTAGCTGAGAAAAAATTAAATAAAAATATATGAGATGCAAGTAGCTGAGAGAAAAAATTAAATAAAATTATATGAGATGCAAGCAGCTGAGAGAAAAAAATAAATAAAAATATATGAAATGCAAGTCGATAAGTGAATTCTTCACAATTGGCGCAACCAATCAATATGGCACCTCGTTTTTTAACGATCATTATTTTTTTTTAATAATAAAAGTAGCACGAATAAAATTATTCGAATTATGAAAATACCCGTGAAGCGCATCCGCCAAACTTTTCGAGTTTTCCTCATCTAAATTTGTCGTAGGTTCGTCCAATGCCAGAACGCCGCACTTTTCGCAGAAAGTTTCGGCTAATGCCAGTCGAAGAATTATCGAAGCGAGAACCTTTAATGAGAAAAAAAACTTGCGTGAATTTTCAATGTGCACAAATTTCAGGAATATTTTGCGAGTTTATTTATTTACTTTTTGTCCTGCACTGCAGCGACCTTTCATGTCCATTTCTATGCCATGCTTGATTTGAACGAGCTTGTAATTGAATTGTCTTCTTGCTTCGGTTGTGCCCGTCGGTTCTGTTCGAATTTGAATTGACGTTGTGTCGCTTCCCGTGTAAATTAAATCCCATAATTTTTTCATTATTTTATTGACCGTGTTCATTCGTTCCTCGTGATATTCTATCATCGCTGCATCCAATACGTTGTTGTACTTTTGGAGATCTTGCACGCATTTTCGAGTAATCTGATCGGTCGACACAAAATATTTTATAATTGAAATTTCGTTTAACCGAGTAAATTAATTTTGCTAATTATTCCTGCTGAATTATCGTTACTAATTCAAAATTTACGTCCTCATTATTTTTCTCATTAAAAAAGTTTCGTTGTTTTTTTTTTTTATGAACGAGAAAAAATGATACAAAAGCAATTTACAAGATTTTTTAAAAAATAGTAAAATTAATTATTCACCGTCAGCTCGACGCACTTGTCCTTGTAATATTCACGCGCTAAACGATATTCTTTTTTCTCCAGCTCGTGAGTAAGTTGTTCCACGTTGCGTTCCAACTCTTCCCGATTACCTTGAGCGATATTTCTCTGGAAACGAAAGATCGTTATCAATTTCTAGATAATTCGCTGATGATTTAAAAAACGATAAAGAGTAAATTTTTACAAAATATAAAAGTTTCTGAATGTTAACTTTCTTTTTTAAATTGCCTGAAAGGACGAATTATCGCGAAGAAGAATTATTTCACATGGAGCAGCAAAGTGAAATTAATCGTTTGCAGGAAAATTAATTCATTATTTTAGCACTTTTTCTAGAGATTCTTCATTAAATAAATAAATAGATAAATAAATAAATAAATAAATGATCTATCTTGCTCATTAACGCAGCAAAAAATAAAAAAATAAATAGTATCTAATATTCCTAAAAAAAAAAAAGAAAGAGATGAATCTAATAATAGCTCGCGATCTATTCGAATGATCTTAAATTACCTCGCGTTCCGTAGAATCTCGACGTTGAACGAGATTTTTTCGTTCCCTCGCAACCGACGTATAATCAATCCGAGCGAGTTTTTCCTTTAAACGCTGACATTCGACTTTCAGAGCCTCAGCGTCGGCTTCTTTTCGGCGCATTGTGAGATTATCCGTTAAATCTCTCTTTTTTGTTTCATGAAAGGCAATGTCTTCCTTGAATTTTGCCATATCTGATTCAGTAGCAATTCTTTCATTCTTGTATTTTTGAATCCGAGTCTCGTAAATTTCAAGCTTTTCTCTGCACAAATTCAATTTTTCATCAATTTTTCGGGAGATAAATTCATCGATCTCGGCCTGGATCGAATATATTTTGTCAAATTCCTTCGTTCTTTCCTTTATCGTATCCCTATCACGATCTTGAGTTGAACGAAATTCTCTCTGTAAATATTATTCAAAAGATTATTCAACAATACTAGAAAAATGAAAAAAAAAAAGCAGTCAATTATTAGCAAAAAGTTATTTTGGGCTTTCAAAATCATGATTAGCCCTTTAGTGCTCCCCTCGTTGCCATATGGCAACATTCACTTTGGACCTTCATCAAATACAGAGGATCTTCTGATCCTCTAAGGACTTTTTTCGTATAGTAAAATTCGATGAAGCTAGATGGAGCTACTTGAGCCAGCTGGCAGAACTTGATAAATAACGCGTTGAATTATGTTTTCGTTGAATTATGGCGACTGCAAGTGCATAAAAGTGTTCCTGGCTTGGGCACTAAAGACTTAGAAACCTTCACAGATTGCAATAAGATAATTATTCGCGGTTAATTAAATAAAAAATGTAAATAAAACTGGAAATATGGACAATCCGAGCTTGGATAATCGAGGCTTTCCTGTAATAATTACAATAACGAACCTTGCGAGTTTCCAAATTATTGTTTGCAGTCTGGCATTGTTTGTCAACATCGACCAGCAGTTTTTCAAGATTTTCAATGCTCTCGGTCAACGAATTATCTTTCAAGCTCAATCCCTCAAGGGCCTCTTTTGCCTGCTTAATATCCTGCATTTCCTTGTGAATGCGCAATTGCTCTTCCAATAATTTTGTTCGCTTGGCTTCGGTACTGCGTAATTCCTCATTTCGCGAATCAAGAGTCGATTGTAAATTTTTAATATCACGACGCGTAGTTTTGAGCAATTGTTGCAAATTATTTTGCTCTGTTTGTGCTTCTTGAATTGTTTTGTCACTTTTCAATCCTGTTAGAAATAAAAAAAACACAAAGAAGTAGAGAAATTATTAAAAATATTTATAATAATTTTGGATAACTGACCCGCCTGACGTAGTTGATCTTGCAATTCGACAATGGAGATATTGATATCCTCAATTTCATTCGAATAACGATCCCACAATGCCATATCGCCAATCATAACTTTGCAAACGGATAATTTTTTTTCTGGCTCCACCATTGATTCCTGCATTCGTTTAACTCTTTCTTGGGCGACCGACAAACGTTTCGAAATCTCTTCGATGTCTTGCCTTAATTCGGTGCAATACGAAAAAATTCGTTAGCAATTTAAAGTGAATTAAAATGAGAAGAAAAATAATACGAGAATTAATTAATAATTAATCGAGACTTAAACGAGAATTAATTAATCGAAAAATACGAGGATTAATTTTTCTCGTTAGCCGTAAATTTACCTCATTTTAGTACTCTCGACTTCCTCGAAATGTTGAATTTTGTCAACAATTGGCTGCAGCTGGAGCAGAGCATCGTATTTTTTTCTTTGTCCTGCCAATTCTTTTTCACAAATTTTCAAACGTTCCGGATGGCCGGTCATGTCATTTCTCAATTCTGCCACGAGTCCTGTAACTTCGTTCGCGCTTTGAAATCCTCGATGACACAGAGGACAACAAGATTCTGGTTCGGTCAAATTTTTTATATACTCCTTAAAAGCGGCCCCTTGATAAGCGTACATGCCCCTTTTGTCCTCGATGTCCTTGACTTTTTTTGAATTCAACAACAAAACTTCGCGATAATTCTCGTACTCGCCGCACTGCGATGATATTTTTCTCTTGTCTCCTGTGAACAAGAGCAAACCGATATATTTCTTGGGGGGCATTAAAAAATGGGCCTTAAAAATTAATATCAAACTTCAAATCACTAATATTCAAATAATTCTTCACTTTTGATTTCGGTTTGCCTCTTCTCCAATTCTTCTTTCTTATGTTTCACGGACGTTTCGTGTTTCATCGTCTCGTACGTAACCGTCTCAATTTCCATTCGCAATTTTTGTATTCGCTCGTTCTGAAAACAAAAAACAATTATCAAACACAAAAAAATAACTAGGGAGAAAAAAAACAATTCGGCAATTTTTTTAACGAATAATTGACCCCCCACCTACCAACACTTGCTGAATTTCATTAATGGCAGCCATCATTTCACCCTCGGGAAATTCTCTTTTGCCAAGCAACATGTGCAATGTATCCTCGTGCTTTTGTCTCAAAAATTTTATCTCTTTTTCCTTGTCGATTAATTCCTTGTGACTCGATTCGAGTTTCATTTGCAATGAACTTTGCTCGCGAAGTAAATTTATCTCTTCGTCAAGGAGATTACATTTCCGCTCGTTATTCTCTTCCTCGATCATCGCCTCCTGGATCTTTCGTTTGAGAGAATCGATCTCGGACGTTTTATTCAGTTGATCGACTTTTTTGTTCGCCTCCTCGAGTTTCCCATCAACGTCATTTAATTTCTGCTCCATCGCGCTCGACTGTAATTAATTATAATTTCAATTATTCAATTTTTGGCAGAAAGGAAGCCAAAAAAAAAATACAAAATACATTCGGACCTGCTTCAGTAAGGCGCAATTCATATTTATTTCTGCTTTGATATTTTCTAATTCACGCCTCGCATGTGTCAACTGAGACTCAATTTTCGATTTTTCCGAGCGCAAAATGTTGACTGCTCGTTGAAGTTTCTCCTGCTCGCAATCTTGCTTGTTTATCTTTAAGGCGAGCTGTTGTTCCAGCTGGTGCAATCTTTGCTCGAATTTTTTTATCAAACTCGCAGCATCTACGAAAATTAATTTTGTCATAAATTATTTTTTTTTTTTTTTTTTTTTTTTAATGACGGGAGTAATTCTAATCTGCAATCATACAATCTTCAGATATTTCAGGCTCGATAGATTCGTTCAGTCGCCAGCTTGTGGTCATTTCTCTCAGGGTATCATTCCGTTGCTCAACTTTCACCATATGGTCGTCCATACTCTGACTAAGGGTGCCCACCCTGATTTTTATATCGGTAATCTGCTTGCTCGTTTTTGCCTCTAGTTGATTTTTCTCCTCCACAATAGACTCGAGCTGTGTCACATCAATAAATATTTCCATGTTAGTAATTTAAGCGTTGCCGCTCGACACTTTTTCTCAAAAATTACTCGACAATTTTTTTATTTCGTAATTTCTGCACTTTTATTAAAACTCCATGATCATTGTCCAAAAGTAATGCAGAATATCTAAAACTAGTCCCAAAATATTTATTCAAAAAAAGAAAAAGGTCTAGCAAAGCTTTTTTTGCAACAACACGTGAAGGTTTTTATTAAACATTTACAAATGCCTGATTTATGCAAAATAATCGGAAAGGAATACTCACCCTCTCAATCTGTTTATTCTTTTCATCGAGAATCTCCCCATAAGAGTGTATTTCGTTGGTCAATTGCGACATAGAACCTTTGTAAAATTCTTTGATTTCTTCTTTGAGCGAGGCAACTTGGTCACGAGCAATATTGTATCCCATTTTTTTCTTCTCTACGATAATAAAATAAATAATAATAATATACATAGGACGAGAATCATCGGCAGAATATAATTTTTCGTGCTGACCTTCCTCGATTTGCCATTTTCCATATTCCCTCTCGATCTCTTGTATCTCGGCAAGACGCTCATTAACGGGTTCAAGTTTATTGGTCAGTTCTTGAATTTTCTCAATGGTCTCGTTCATTCTGACCTCAAAGTGCTTGAGCTTTTTTTTCTTTGATTTGACCTCGTCGACGACGATCATGAGACCCTTTTGCTCGCCGATCAAACCTTTCAGATCATTTTGCTTGTCCTTTATGATTTTTCTTATGGAATCAAGGGCTTTGTTGTATCTGCTAGTGTCGAAAATTTCATCGAATCGTTCTTTTAATTTTTTGCCTGTCTCAAATGGCCAATTAGAATCATCCTGATGACAGAAGAGTACATAATTGAGGATCGCTTTGGAAACGCCCATCGATGTCAGAACTTCGACATCGATCGACGCACATATTTGACCTAAACTCGTTTTCTGAAATATAATTATTACCATAATTTTATATATTATTAACCATTTTTTTTCTTCCTTTTTTCGTTTTAATAAAAATAAAAAATTTCGTAAATTACCTTTCCTGTTTTTCTGTCCAAACGAGTAACCGTATTGTCGAGAGTTTTGAATTTAACTGTTTTGTTGAAGCGATTAGCCTCGATAGTTCGAACTACGGTAACTCGATCACCGCGGCAATCTGATATTTCTACCTTGACATTGCCACGAATGGAAATCTGGAAATCAAAAATTTATCACACCCTCCAGCTCGCATTATTTTAGGATTCGTTTAATTTTTCAATTTTTGTAACTAAAAGAGCGAAACTCACAGCGGTCAATTTTTTCAACATCGGATCATGAATAAATGATTTTCCATGGTCAGAAGCCGGTGGAAATTCTCCACTCAGGGCAAATCTCAGGCATTCGATTATCGTCGTTTTGCCTGTACCATTTGGTCCCAAAATCAGTGTCAATGGTCGTGAAAAATTTATCACCGGTGGTTCAGATCTATCATCGAAATTTCTTATTCCGCTTATTGATAATCTACGGATGCTCGACATGATGATTTATCGTGATCAGGAAACTACGAAAAATAGTAAACTATTTCCATGACCGAAAATCTTTCGCAGCGCTCGATATTACGCATAAGAAATTTCACTTAAAAAATAACAAATGCTTTTTTTTCACACTTCGAGATAAATGATCAACAAGTAGTAACATTCCACCCCAACTCTTATCCTACCAGATTTACGTAAAGCCAAAACAAGAATTTTCAAAAATCATCGATCTAAGGGGTGGGGGTAAATCTGATACACAAACTAGTTTCGAAGAAATATACTCGAATAATCGATACGTTTAGTGCAAATAATATATATCGTTGATACTTATCAATATATAACGATTAATTTTACTTTTTTCCATTTCTCTGCTACAAACGTTAATTTTTTTTATTACTTTTACTTACCAACGAAAAATCTTATACTTTTCTTATTTTATTTATCTCTGGTTGTTCCAATACGTAGGAATTTATTGTTTTTCATAAAGAGCCTCTAAAAAGGCTTCATGTATATAGATCGTTACGAAAAACCTTAATTATTATGATTTTCGTTTCTATTAATTCGGGAGTATGAACGAAACTTTGAAAAAATTATATACAAAATTCATTATCTTCATAACTAAAGATACAGCTCAGAGTGTACCGAGATACGTCTTCTGAAAAACATAACCGGCTTTCTGCGAAAATTGTTAAGCCACAAAAGCGCGCAAGCTGGACCACAAACATTCCAAAAATGGTAGAAGCAAAGTTCGCTTATATTTCTGTTCCCTAACACTTTCCTTTACCGAGAAAACTGGACATGCTGTCAGCAGACTCAGTAACGAGATGGATTATAGTTGGCATGAAAGAGCTCTGTAATTACCCCCAAACACACGAAAATAAAGCGTGAAGTACGAGTGTTTTCGAAGACGAAGAAAAGTGAGGTTAGGTGGTACAATAATTTTTTTAAAAACTGCCATTAATTTTTCCATAATTATGTTTATTTGAATTTTCTATCGACTTGATCGGAAATAGGATAATAGGAGGAGAATGAAGGCAATTACTTGGAAAAATCATAATCATTGGGTACAAACTCGATGAGATACACAACGGTTTTGAGACGCTAAACGCATGTTTACATTTTGCCAAGGCGTGCAACGAAAAATAACTTTTTGTCATTAAAATTTCAATTAATCTAATAAAGAATGTAGCTAAGTCTGGATCCTCACTACGGGAGCAGCGCTCGAACTGGATAAAAGACTATTAGACTCGAATTTACCAGCGTCTTAAAAAATCACAAAATTCTTTTGTAAAATTTATTTAATTCATACATAACCGTTATCATTATACCGTGTAATTTGGTGAATATTTATTATATTTTGAGATGAATTTATTTGTCTTAAATTTATTCGCATTTTGATAAATTGTGAGATCATTTATTTACAACGACGTCTACGTTCTGAATGTTTGGTGGCCCTGAAAAGGGCCGTTTGTGTATTTCCGGTGCGTATGCCTCAGAAATGTTTGATGATGATTGACGACGATGATGACTGATGACAAATGCGTTTAACCTCCAAATCCGTACAGGGTGCGGCCTTGGCGTTTCAACGCGTAGACAACATCCATGGCTGTAACGGTTTTCCTTTTGGCGTGCTCGGTGTAGGTGACGGCATCACGAATAACGTTCTCAAGAAAAACTTTGAGGACTCCGCGAGTTTCTTCGTAGATCAATCCAGAGATACGTTTGACTCCACCACGGCGAGCGAGACGACGTATAGCAGGTTTTGTGATTCCCTGGATATTGTCACGAAGAACTTTCCTGTGACGCTTCGCACCTCCTTTTCCCAATCCCTTTCCACCCTTTCCGCGGCCAGTCATTTCGTCAAAAAAGGTAGCAGCACTCGAAGCTCCGAAAAGTAAATGATGTCTCAGCAGTTGTGTAGCTCGTTTATATAGTCTTGGTTACAACGCAATCCCCACCACTCAATTGGGAGCCAATGAAATGCTCCGAACTCGCTAGCATGCTAAAGCATCCCCACCACTGAATCCGCAGCCAATGAAATACTCCGAACTCGCTAGCAAGCTATGTCATCCCCACCACTCGATCGTAAGCCAATGAAATACTCCGAACTCGCCAGCAAGCTATGGCATCCCCACCACTCGATCGTAAGCCAATGAAATACTCCGAGACTCGCTAGCAAGCGATAGCGTAGGAACCAAGTCTATATAAACGGGCTGCAAAGCTGGCAGCAGAGCACTAGTTGATCAGCTCTCGTCCGAGGTACATCGTCAGAGTCTTCTTCTACCCATTGCAACATGACTGGCCGTGGAAAGGGTGGAAAGGGATTGGGAAAAGGAGGTGCGAAACGCCACAGGAAAGTTCTTCGTGATAATATCCAGGGAATCACCAAACCGGCTATACGTCGTCTCGCTCGCCGTGGTGGAGTCAAACGTATCTCTGGCTTGATCTACGAAGAAACTCGCGGAGTCCTCAAGGTTTTCCTCGAGAACGTTATTCGTGATGCCGTCACCTACACCGAGCACGCCAAAAGGAAAACCGTTACAGCCATGGATGTTGTCTACGCGTTGAAACGCCAAGGCCGCACCCTGTACGGATTTGGAGGTTAAACACACTTGTCATCAGTCATCATCATCATCGTCGATCATCATCAATTGCTTCTCGGTACATACACACCGGAAGTACACAAACGGCCCTTTTCAGGGCCACCAAACGGCCAAAACGGAGATTCAGCCTAGCAAATGATAATTTTGCGAAATAAAGATTTCATGTTAAATGTAAGGCACGAATATATTTAAAAATATGAAAAGCAATTCACTTTATTTATTACTCATCACAATCAATATAAGTTGAATGAGTTCTACGAATTATTAAACCAAACACATTCTTAGATTCTTTGAATTTTAATAATAAATGTATTTTTTTGGGGCGTTGATCGTTTGAAAACCGTTAACATTTCATACAAAATGATTATGCATTTTCGAAGTAATTGCCTTTAGCTCTATCTGTTCCTTGCTACCAAATTATCTTATTTCTTATCAAGTTACAAAATTCAAATAATCATCGGTTTGCAAATATTAATTACCCTCCAAATAATTACGACGACCTAACCTCACTTTCTTTGTGATCAGTTCTTCGACGTTTGCGGCCACGTTTACACGCCCTTGTTATTCCCGTCTAACTATTATTGACGTACTTAAGCCGTGTGTAAAAATGCTTGTAAAGACGCATTACAGGAAGTTTTACTACATCAATCTAGCTCCTGGCCATGACTCGATGATTCGTGGTGATCCTAACCTCAAATTCAGGAGGTATGTCTTGAAGCTTTTATTATATATTTATTTATATATATTATATTATTTATTTATTTATTTATATATACTTATATAGGAGGTATATCTTAAAGCTTTTCGTAAATTATGTACATTTAAGTAGTCGATTTTAATTCTGAAACAATATTTAAAAATGCGGGTATACATGGAACAAAATGTTCAAAAATTAATAACTATAAACAATTTTATCAGTCATTAAGTTCATTTATATGATCACAAAATTGTTTCGTATTCTAAATTAATTTTCCCAATAAGAAAGTCTCGAAAGAAAATGAGCATAAGGTTGATGCAACTTTTCTTATTTCTTATATGCATTAAAGTATATTGGGCCCCTTCCGGGGCCAGCCCCAAGCATATATAATAATAAGAATTAGTGGGTCCATCTGCTGATAGTCTTATGGGCAAAGAATAAGTTCGAGAGAGACGGCAATAGAAATTCTTATGGAGTCTCAGCAACTGGTCCTGGGTCAGCGATTGGGCCCACTAACTAAAACTTATAATGGCGGAACGGCTATGGGTGAGAATATGAGAAAATAACGTTTGCAGACTCACAATTGTAGATCTGAGGGGATAAAATCATCATGAGCGACATTGGTGATTCGAGTCAATTGTCTGGTAAGAATTATTAAGCTCGAGCATTCGTTGAAATTTATTTTACTACAGAATTTCCAGTCTTATTTGAAGAAAAAAAAAATGTTATTATTACAGACATTTCCGGCATATCGCGTATTTCTCATCTGAGCAGTATTCGGCCTTCGACAAAACCAGACTCGGTTTTCATGTCCGAGTGTCAAGCCTCGAGCACAATTCGCGAGCCACCCAACAGATGCAAAATTGAAAGCTCGTCAGTGCCCGATGCGTCAAAAATCATGAAATCGATCATAACTTGCGAGAATGCTATGACGAATCATGCCAGACTTAAACTCATGTACGATTGTCTCCACGAGTTAGCACAATCCAAAGATTCTCCGCTGCAAAGTGTTACCTCGGAAAAGCTGAAAGGAGTTCTTGCTGTACACGAGGTGGGCAAATATTTAAAATTGCCAAATACCGAAGAAAACTATCACGAAGATTTGACCCTGTTGGGGATTACCGATTTGCCAAAAATTCATCTAACCAACGATGAAAAATGTGAGATCAGAGCTGCTTGCGAAAAAATTTATCTGGAAAAGATGAATAATTTTCTAGACAGGTGTGTGTATAATTTTTATCAGCGAGAAAAAGTTATTCTATTTTATTTAGTCGACCTAGACGTCGTTCTCAGATCACCATGTAATTGATACATAATCTAATTTTTTTTTAATTTTCGCAATGAAAATATTTGCCACTCGTTCTCGAGTTTCAAAAAATTTGCGTTTTTCTCACTATTTTTCCTCATCCTTTATCGGAAAAATTAAGTTTTCATCAATTTGAATAATATTTTTGATTAAAAAAATACTAATTGACGGTAAATAATAACAAAAATTTATATTCCAGTTATAAAAAATTGGGAGGAAACATCGAGGAGCTTCTGAAGACTCAGGAGTCTGCGGGTAAAGCAATTCTCTCAGAGAGCGATGAAACGGACTGCATGCCCTTGAAGGAGACCACAGACGAACTATGCTCGGAGTATCATCGAGATCTTTTGAGAAGCGCCGAGATCCTCAGTCAATGGCAACGACTCAAGAACATCGAGATGAGAGAAGTCAATGCTAAAATTGCCGAAAATCTTTTATTGCACGCACAATTTTCCGAGATTCAGGCCAGCATCGGGCGTAAAACCTGCGCCTCTCGCATGTTCAACGAGACACCGACGACTGCCGATGCTTTTAAAATACTGAGCGATCGTCTCGACTCTGTCATTCTCGATACTCGTGAAAAAATTGAGAAAAAAACATTTTTGCTCAAGAAATACGCGGATGTCTCAAGTCCTGAGTACGATAATCTCGTGAAAAAGTACAAAGAACTTCGCAGTGTGATTAAAAAAAAGGAAGACTTGCTTAAAATGTTAGATTGATTTTTTTTTTTCTTTTTTTATTAGATTAAATGCTTGAGAGACGATTTCGATCGATGGCGGCTAAAATTCTGATAGCCAAAAAGTGCTAAATTATAAGTTATTTTTTTTGTTTTTTTATTTGATGAAATTAGCCAAAAGGTGCTAAATTATAAGTGATTTTTTTTGTTTTTTTATTAGATTAAATGCTTGAGAGACGATTTTGATCGATGGCGGCTAAAATTCTGATAGCCAAAAAGTACTAAATTATAAGTTATTTTTTTTTTGTTTTTTTATTTGATGAAATTAGCCAAAAGGTGCTAAATTATAAGTGATTTTTCTTGTTTTTTTTATTAGATTAAATGCTTGAGAGACGATTTCGATCGATGGCGGCTAAAATTCTGATAGCCAAAAAGTACTAAATTATAAGTTATTTTTTTTTGTTTTTTTATTTGATGAAATTAGCCAAAAGGTGCTAAATTATAAGTGATTTTTTTTGTTTTTTTATTAGATTAAATGCTTGAGAGACGATTTCGATCGATAGCAGGTAAAATTCTGATAGCCAAAAAGTGCTAAATTATAAGTCATTTCATTTGAAATCGAGATCATACAGAAATAATCATAAGAGTACTTTGAAGAAAGTTCAAATTAATTTTTAATCGCTGTCGTCATTGTTGGAATTTTTGATTATCGATGGTAGACAATCCTTGTCTACCAACATGCCGTGTTCCAGAAGGAACGATTCTACGTCAGAGGCGTAAAAATCAGTTCCCAGGCTGTCCGTTAATCGAACAAAGTTACCAATAACTTGGCCATTTTTGTAAACTAAGAGAGCGGGCACGCCCTCTTTGCCAAAATGCTTGCTCAAGCCAGCTGCTGATCCTGCCAAATGGACGCAGCACTTTTAGTAAAACTCAAAAATACAATATTTTTCATACATTAGAAGAAAATCATTTTTTCATTTTTACCTCGAATTTTACAGAATTTCACATGAGGATATTCTTTGGCCAGTGTCAAGAGAGATCCGTTCATCGCGTCGCAGCCAGCGATGTTATTCTCGTATATGTGCACAACGATAGTCACGGATTTGTCCTCATTGTCGATCGAGCACAAAAATTCGTCCGCATTGGTCAAATTTTTAACATTCCCAAAACGTAACTTTTCTGCCCTCGCCAACATTTCTTTCATTCGCTGTTTTTGATACGTGAGCAAAAATTCATCCGTCAGAAGCTCAGCAAAATCGGGATCTTCCTCTTCGAGCTTTTCCTTCTCCTCGTCCAAAGCACTTCGGCATGTCAGACTGAGCTTTTTGAACAACTCGAGTTTTTCTTGCTCTTGATCGGTTCGCTTTTGCGACTCGAGCTGTTTGTATCGTTGCCAGTCCTATGCGATACGACAAAATCAATTTTAAAACTTACAGTGGGGAATCATTTTTTCATGAGGCTAATTTTAACCCTCAGGGCACAGACTGGGTCAGGATAAGCCAATAATGGAACTTTTTTACACTTCGTACCCTGAGAATTAAATAACTCAGTTTCGATATTCAATGTCTTGAGAACGAAACGATCAAACTTCATAATTATCGCCTTAATCGATTCAGCGATAAAAACTCTCGATTAAGCTCAGAAAAAAAAAGGTAAAAGGTTTTGCTATCAAACTACCTTAAAACGCGATTTATTACAGTGTGTGAAATTTTAACAAATTCAGACATAAATAATAATCAAAATAATACAAGATATGAGGAATAATATTACTCTGATAACTCCTTTAGGTCCTGTATTACTCGAGGAGCCATCCCATTTATTGACTTCCGGTTCAATACGCGAATCTTCGGACTTTCCACAATTTTCCACTTTTCCCTTATCATTGCGAGAATTCGAGAAATCATTTTCTTCATCCTCACTCGAGCTGCAATAATATTCTAACTTTTCGCCGAGTATTTTATCCTCCAAAGTCGCCATATTTGTTTGCAATAAACTTTTCGTTCGTTTAAATAAACAATTAAGTTTTTTCAATGATTCGTTAACATATCGATTTGTTACAGTTACGGGTGCACACCGATAACGTAATTGATGAACAAGTCGCTTTTATTCCCAATTGTTTCGTGCTCGATGACATATAATCATTGATAAACAATGCTACTGTGTAATTAAAAATTAAAAGCTTAATCCATAGATGAATTATATCATTGTTAAGGAGAATAAGATAGAGTGGAAGCTGGTGTGTGAATGTACAGTGAACAGCGCCATCTCTCTCAACTCGGAGCGAACTACGTACCCCCCACCTTCTTTCAGTTGTACTCGGCTGGGGGTAGATGGCGCCAAAGCTTGGTATGCGCAAAATAACGTTACAGTCTTACGCCAGCTGTCAGTCTAGATAGACCCATCGCGGTCACATGACGGTGCTCGCTTGGCATGTGGTCAGTTTCTTCGTGGCCGCTCGGTAGTTTTGCGTTTTTTTTCCACTTTGCACACAAGTGACAGCTTTTTGGCCCGGCGCTCTTCTCCTCAGTTGTGTGCCTCCTGGCTCCTCGGTGGTGATATAAATGTGGGCAGAATGTTATTGAACAGGTTGGGCGGATTCGTGATGGACGTGAAAATATTTTCTCTCACATCTCCGTATAAAAATTATCTTTTTCATTAAAAAAAAAAAAAAAAAACAGTTTGATCAGCAATAAGTGGCAAGAGAATAATTTTAATAAATTCCAATAGGGTGTGTCACGAAATGTTTCATAACGGTATTTCCTACCCCAATACGAGCTTGTGTCATTGAGAAATTTTTGTTCTCATCTGACAAATTTCATAAGTATTATGGCGAAATTTTCAAACTATTTCATCTTATTCAAGTTATTATGATGGGATCAAGATTGAGGTAAGTCAGGCAATAATTTCTCGTCATATTTGTCAATTTTACCCAAAACTTTTCGACAATATCGAACAGATCGTTTCGTTGTACAATTTTTAGGTTAAACCCGGAAAATCTCCATTGCACAATTTAATCAATTCACTCGCAATTTTATTTAATTGCGATAAATCTTATATCTTAAATATCTAAAACAATTTTTTTTTCTTTCCCATCTCGATAATTCACACAATAATAATTCAAAAAAATTTCAAACTATTTCATCTTATGCAAGTTATTATGATGGGATCAAGACTGAGGTGAGTCAGGCGATAATTTCTCGTCATATTTGTCAATTTTACCCAAAGGTTTTCGACAATATCGAACAGATCGTTTCGTTGTACAATTTTTAGGTTAAACCCGGAAAATCTCGATTGCACAATTTAATTAATTCACTCGCAATTTTATTTATCGATAAATCTTATATTTTAAATATCTAAAACAATTTTTCTTTGTTTCCCATCTCGATTATTCATACAATAATAATTAATTTCAGAGAAAATGTCAAGCAACTGTTTGAGTGTTTTTGCGAAGTTGCCGCGCCATCGGCCGAAAAGCAGCCTTGGATACTTCAAAAGTATCCCGAATCATTTGCTGATGAGGAAATCTTGAAATCTGTACCAAAATTTGCTTATCCTTGCGAATTTGAGAAGTGAGACAATTTTTTTTCTATCAATTAGTTGCATTTTTTTTTTCAATGCTAATTTAACGTTGAATTTCTATTTTCAGTACACTCATTCAACACTTTTCATTCGTTCTCACGAGCATAGACTCCAAATGGACCTTTGGATTTTGCAGACACGATCCAAAGACTGAAACTGCTCTAGTTATTCTGAGTCCATTGCCTTGGCACGAGATTTTCTACAAGTATTGCAGCTCTTTTCTCTTTTTTATTTTTGTTTTATAGAATAAGAGAAAATCACACTTTTATTGTGGTTTGCTTCTTGTCGATTTTATTTTTTTTTTAAATGGAATTTTATTTGCGCTTGTGGGAGAAATTTATCAGATGTATTATTGTAAACTAGAGATCGATTTATCGATAATGTTTGCTGCATCGTTGTCAATCGTCTCTCGTCATAGATTAAAGTGGCAATTTTTTAATTTTTTTTTTTTTTTCCAGACTTTTAAATCATGTTTCTACTTTAACGTCCAGTAATAATGCTGGCGATCTTTCGAAATTTCTCGGGGATGTTTACAGTTGCGGTGTTCCTATGCCAGGAGCTTCCATCACCATTCCATTACCAGATCCTAATATTGTGAGTTTTAATGCAAATCAATTTTTCTTTGTAGAAAAAAAAGAAAAAACAATGAAAAATATTATGATATTTCAGACTTTTGTGTGCCAGAGTCCAAGACAATTTCAATTGCCAAGTATACCGGAAAATGTAAGTTTTCTTTTCTTTCCGTTATGCCCATTTATTGAAAAAAAATTATCAATTTTCATGATTTTCCTTGAAATTTCATGATATTTGGGTTTTTTTTTAAATTATTTCAGAGAAACTTGACCGAGTATTACAGTGCCGTTGATTCACAAAATATGATGATTGTATTTGCATCAATGTTGTACGAGCGTCGGATAATTTTCACGTCAAAAAGATTATCCAGACTGAGCGCTTGTGTCCAAGCGTGTAACGCTCTTATCTATCCGATGATTTGGCAGCATATATATATACCAGTTTTGCCTCTTCCGTTGATGGATTATTTATTAGCGCCAATGCCTTTTCTCATCGGAGTACCAGCACCGATTCTTCTGGTATGTTAATAATTTTTCATCCGCCATTTGCAATGAACAATGATGGACATGAGCGTAGAGTTTTACGCTTGATTAAAGAATAAAAAAACTTTTCTTTATGAGGAAGTGAAAAAATGAAATAAAAAAACTAAATTGCTCCCTCATTAAGGAGCAAACAAAAGAATGTAAATTTTATTTAATTTTTTTCAGCGTGTACGAAAGAGCGATCTTGGCGAAGTTGTCATATTGGACGCCGACAACAACACGATTAAGACACCTTTTGACGACTTGGAATCACTTCCGGCTGATGTGGTACGTACGATCGTTTATTGATAAAATCGTTAATAATAATACGAGAACTTGTTGGTCAGCAGGTGACAAATTTGAAGCGTGCTCTGCGCAACAGGCCAGCCCTCCTCGGCGATGGGGTTTCTCGAGCATTTTTGCGCGCCCTCGTTCAACTAACCGCCGGATACAGAGAAGCCCTGACTCTCCAACAGGGCGAGCGTATAACTTTTGACGAAAATGCTTTTGTCGAAAATCGGCCAACCTCGATGCAGCCATTTCTTCGAAAAATGCTCGAATTACAAATTTTTCAACAGGTAAAAATCGATCAATCGAGATTAAATCTCAAATTTTTTTTTTTCCCATTTTATTTTACCAATTGCGATGAAATTTCACTTTTTCTCCCTCCAGTTTATCGAAGAACGTCTGCACATGCTCAATTCAGGTCTAGGATTTTCCGACGAATTCGAAATGGAGGCTTGCAATTATTCCGACAAATCGAGCAGCAAATTTATCCAACAATATCGCGAATGGACTTATGCGATGCGCAAAGAGGGCTCTGCTTTTTTTCGCAGTGTCAAGGACAAGGTATTTTGATTTTTGGCTTTGGTACAAAAAAGAAAAAACAAAATGGCGGAAATTCTCTGAATTTAAATTTTATCTCTCTCTCTCTCTCTCTCTCTCTTTCTTGCAGGCAAATCCTGCGGTTAAGTACGCCGTAAAATCGGTAAGTGAAGCTGGCGAAGAAAACTTGGAAGGAAATTCATTGAATTTACAACATCCGCGGGTTATTATTCTTGATTGGAACGTCCTTTTCAGGTTAAAGACAAGGGAAAAGACATGAAGACTGCCTATAAAGGATTAAAATGGAAAGGTTATTAATGTTTTATTGAGAAAATCTAGTGGATTCGTTTTTTTTTTTTATAATTTATTCTTTTTAGTTTTATTTTTGCTTCAATTTTAGGTTTACCTCGAGCTCTCTGTCTATTTTTTTTTTTTCCACAAAGCGAGAATCCGTTTCAATTTTTTTTCCATTTTCTGGCCGATGCAAAAAATTTTACAAACTTTGAAATTTTAGGGCGCTCACGAGGAAGTGAGAACAGCATGCGTTTTCAACAGCCACGCTCGGCACCGAGCTCACCTACCCTCGATCGTAGACCGAGCATGTTTGGTTCTTCACCCTCAAAGTCACCGAGTGGCTTTACGGCCACTACGAGTTATCGCAAAGAGCTGCGACTTCGAAATATCAACGTTTCCGATACCAGGTATGTCAGAAAAAACACTAGGGACCTCCACAATAGCCATTTAACCCTTTCATTACGAGTGCCGGATGGATTTTGAATAATAATAATGATAATAATAATATCAAAAAATTACTAAAACTTTGATGGATTATGATGACGTCGTTGATCCATTAAATTATTTATTTAAATATTTTGGATTTTTCAGTAGAAAACAATACTCACCATTGAGTCCCAACTCCCCGGAGGAAACGGACTCTCCTCCGGAACGGCTCAATATTGATCTCATGCACGAACTGCAGGATGTAATATTTCCAAATAATCCTCCGGTTGATAGAACTGTAAGTATGTATATATATATATATATATATGTCGCTTCTCGTATTGTTTTTCCATTTTCATTCTCGATCGAGTATCGTTAATAATACTTAAAGATTTCCGTTTACTTGTTGCAATTTTACAAATGTCTCTTCACGTATTAGCTTTCATATCAGTGTTGCCGCAGTTAATTTCATCTCTCCGGCAGCTTTTGTATTATAATTATTATTATTGTTGTTTTTGTTGCTGTTATTATTATTATTATTATTGAACATTGATTAATTATGCGTGAAAAATATCACTAGAACAAATTTGGATGAGAAATTTTTGTAATTTTTCGGAATATCGTCAAACCAGGAGGCATCGTCGTTAAAAAAATTAAATAAAATTCACCGTCGGGATTTTTCGTAAAGCTTAGAAATTTGTGGGATTAAATTAGTTTTTTTAAATAAAAAATCATTTTCTTTTATTTTGACAGGATTAATAATCATATACGAAGGTCATATATTTAAAAAAAAATTTTTTTTTTTAAGATTTAGCACCCGGATGAATATATACAGATATAGTTCCTTCCTAAACGGTTAATATTTAACTGATAAATTATACTTTGAGCCTTTTGCCCATTAAATTATTGCGACGAATAGTCTTTTTGGACGATGATAAAGCCGAAGGCCGAATCGAAATTTTTACCTCGATGCTGTATTAATGATATTTTTTTTTTTTCGTTATTTTTTTTTAAATATTTCGTAGAATTTTAACCATCATGCATCAATGTTGCTATATATTTGGAGACAAATTTTTTTTTTTTGCAAAATATCAATAGATCGGGCATGCTTTGAATAATTATAGCACATAAGTTGATATCGATACCAATTTTTGAGCACAGCATGAGTTATTAGTTTCGTTATGTCAATATGAAAGTGGAGAAAAAGATTGAGAATGCGACATCTGGTGGTCGAAGAGATAAATGGCCAACACGTGGTCATTTTGAGGTTAGGGGACACTTTAAATTTTTAAATTGCTAGAAATGATAGTAGCGAAACGAAGAAACTTGTCAGGCACACACTCAAATTCCTTTTCAATCAACAATTTTATATATTTTCATTCTATTTTTTGTTTCGAGTTAAATTTATTTAAATAATATGAGAATGGCTCGAGAGAGATTTTGACCGTCAGATGGCAGCAGAGAGAGAGAGAGAGCGAAAAGGTTTGAATATAATATCACGTGGTCCAATTTCAAGCATTGTCCATTACAAAAAAGCCAAATAATAATAAACTTCTGATGTGTCACATGATCGAAAATCTTTTTCTCCACCATCATTCGTTTCTCAAGGATATAAATTTTACGAGTGTCCGGAAAACAAGAGACAAAATTACCGGAAGAGAAAATTTTACATGTATAACGAGATTGCTGCGTTCATCGCTGGTTATCCTTTAGACCGAAGTGAGACTTTGTTTTGTTTTTCGTTTTTCTTTTTTTTTTTTGTTTTTTTTTTGTGCATAATATTTCAGTTGAAACCAGTTCGCAGTTTAGACAGCTTGAGACCTGCATGGAGTGGGCGCTTGCGGCACGGTCCCCTGCCTTGTACCGTTACAGCAAAAGATTCACAAGTTTTCCAAAAATCCACACATCAATCCCAATCATCATCATCGTCGTCATCATCATTATTATTGTCATCGAATACATATCATAATGGCAATAATACGCATAATCATCGGCCATTTGCCGAATTTCCAAAAGTCACCGAGGCTATACCTATGAATAATTTATTTAAAACGGCACCGCCATCTACGCGCCTCGAAAATCCTCCTGACAAGCTACTTCCGGTTGATTCGTCCCGTGTCGCGCCATTTTTAAATGACAATTTTCAAAATAATACCGATCCTTTATTTTACGGAAATTCCACATCCGTTAACTCAACTAATCCCTTTATCGATAATATACTCGATAATTTTCGTGCACAGGATATAACCGAAAAACAAAATATCACACTCGAGTATAAAACAATTTTAACGAATAATTCAAATGATATTGATAATCCATTTGATCGTTATAATTTAACGAAGAATCGTACCAATTCGCGTCATTCTAACGAGAACGAAAATATGAAAAATTTAATTGACCAAACGGTGGATCCATTTGATACGAGTCAGATAAAAATTTCTCATGATTCTACGATCCTCCCTCCTGCTACTCATCCTGATCAATATCGTCATAATTGTCCTTTTGCACATTTAAATACCGAGCTTCGTCCAACACAGGATAAGGTAAACATAAATCATTATTTATTTTTTTTTAATTTTTTTATTCATTACTTTTTTTTTATTTATCGGCATTACATGTTAACTGCTCGCCATACTACTCGTTTCTCCGGAGATCCCATGAAAGCAAAATTTTGACATGATTTTTGAAAAGTTAAAATTTAAAAAAAATGTCAAATATTTTGAAAAATACGAATTTCGGCCATTTTTTATTTTATTTAAAATTTTGTTGAGTTTTATCAATATCGAAATTTGTTCATCAACTATAATCGTATTGTGACGATCAAGTTCGTGTATTTTTCATTTTTAGAAAAAATTAATCATCTCGAGAAATATATCGTAAAATTTTGATGCCTGAAGGCTCAAATATCATAATAATTATTTTATATTTTGAAAAATACGAATATCGACCATTTTATTTTTTGATTGATCAATTGATTATTGATGCCTGAAGGCTCAAATGTCATAATAATCAATAATGGAAAATCAGTTAACATGAAATGCTCCCATAACTATATATATATATATATATATATATATATATATATATAGCGCTTATATCAACGTCATGCAATGTCTCAATCGATTATGTTGGATTTCATTTGGTTATTATTTTTTTTCGCTCAGACAATTCTGTTTAAAGCTAATTTTTGTTTAGATTTAATTTGATGATTTTCTTTTTTTTTTCATCGATAAAAATTTTTGTTTTTTTTTTCTTTTTCTCTCTCAATTCTCACGTCTAATTATTTCAGACCTCAGCGCCGGTCCAGCAAGATTTAATCAGGCTGGATTCAACGAACAGCGATGATGATTTCGATCCTCTACTCTGGTCAAAATCATCAAAGTACGAGAGCACGAAGCAAATGACTCAATCGTTACATTTACCACAAATGGCCGAAGGATTGAGCAATCCCCTTTATCCATATTTCTTACCCAAGCACAACAACACCGGTGATTCTCGATTTGGCAATGGCCCCAGCGAGACCCTGCGAGATTTTAATTTGCTCCAAGAGTATGGCCTTGATTTTAATAAATTCAGCCTCGCTAATGGCGCCTCATCATCGAAACAAGACACGTCCTGTGATCAAAGCTCACAAAAAAAAATTAGCGATAGTTTAGACGAAACATTTGGTACCTCATTCGCCCCCTCTACGATCAAATCCCAAAAAAATTGGACTAAATTCGAGTGAAATTTGTAATTAACGCTCATGAAAAAATTAGCAAAAATGTAGACGAAAAATTTGCTACCTCCTGCGCCTCGTCTACGATCAAATCCCAACAAAAATTGGACTAAATTCGAGTGAAATTTGTAATTAACGCTCATGAAAAAATGAGCAAAAATGTAGACGAAAATTTTGGTACCTCCTGCGCCTCGTCTACGATCAAATCCCCAAAAAAATGGACTAAATTTGAGTGAAATTTGTAATTAACGCTCGTGAAAAAATTAGCAAAAATGTAGACGAAAATTTTGGTACCTCCTGCGCCTCGTCTACGATCAAATCCCCAAAAAAATGGACTAAATTTGAGTGAAATTTGTAATTAACGCTCGTGAAAAAATTAGCAAAAATGTAGACGAAAAATTTGGTACCTTCTTCGTCTCGTCTACGATCAAATGTTAAAAAAAAAACATTTGTCTAAATTCAAGTGAAATTGTTTATCAAAGTTTATGGAAAAAAATTAGACGCGTTCTACGATCAAATCCCAAAAAAATTGGACTAAGTTCGAGTGAAATTGTTTCTGAAAAGTGCAAAACGCTCACATATCATATATACATTATTATTACATTTATATTAGCAATCGTATTATTTATACAGCTGCGAGAGCAGATTAGACACCTCAATTACGAATGAAAGAAAACAAAAAAAAAAAAAAAAAAACAATTGTACGAGATGTTTTGTACATATTTTAAATCCTAGAAGAAAAATTAGTTGTATGCTCCGAGCCTCATCTCAATCTTGGAAATATTGCTGAAAATTCTCACGTACGATTTATCAACTAAATTGACTTTTCGATAATTCGCGTAAAGAATTTTGCCGTTGGCGGCTCCTCATTAATTTGTACATTTTATAGATAATATGTATATATATACACACACACACACATATATATATAAATATAAATATAAATATTATACGAGTATATACAAAATACCACTAAAAGCATGTAGCGATTAGCATAAATACGAAAAATATTTATCCAGATTTTACAAAATGTCCACCACGTAACTATCGTATTTGAAGTTTGATTAATTTATGATTAAACGAAGAAGAAGAAGAAGAAGAAGAAAAAATATAGTATCGAATACGAAAAATATGAAAAGTGATAATAGATCGATATACTCAGTTCAATGGGTAATTCCGAATTATATACTTCCATGTGAAATATGTTATTTTTTTTTTCTGTTGAAACGAAAATTATTGTACGTTGTAACTTATATTTAAAGACAATATCTTTTTTATAGAAACTGTTCGAATAACACACATTACGTATGGTAATTAAATTTATCAATTGCCCACATTGTTCCATGCAATTCCGACCTATGACACTCGGTCATAATTCATAATTCGACGAGCTCCGTCCGTTTTCATCGACGATGTTTTTTTTTTTAATGCAGTTTTAACATTTAAAAAAAAAACCAGAGTTTAAATTTCGATCAACGTCAGAGGTCGCGTCAGTGGCGCCATTTTATTTATTTTTCTTTTTTTTTAATATTCTTTTAACATGAGACAAGCAGAATTTTGTCCTCGATTAATAGCGGACGAAATGGACGTTATTAGGTAGAAAGAATAAATCTAAGAATAATCTTTTTTTTTCTTTTTTTCAAGGTTCGATGAAAAATGAAAGACAAGTTTTTGGCTCGAAAAATCAGAGTTTGAATTTCGATCAACGTCAGACGAAACTGGCGAGGTTTTCGTAAATCTGAGAATAATCTTTTTTTTTTTCTTTTTTTTAAGGTTCGATGAAAAATTTGGCAAAATTCACAGTCTTGCGTTATGGAGAAACCAAACTCAACTTTGTTCTATCGAACAGAATCGAATTTTTAAATGTTTGAAATTCATGATTTGAATGAAAATGTTTAACGGTTTTTATTTGTGGCAGAAGATGATGATGATGATGATGATGAGCCGATGCCCGAGTACCGAAATCAATTTTCCAGCCAAATACATTATTATTATTTAAAAGGTGTCTAAATAATTATTAATGTAACAAAAAAAATTGTTCATCTTACTCGAAACTAAAAAAAAAAAAAAAACAATAATATGTAAACAATGTTCAAGGTCATTTGTGTCATCGATTGCGCTAACCGAGGCCTAAACTAGCGAGGATCGCGCGGACGTCGCGAGACTCCCTCGTCGTATCGTTCGTCCTCGTAGCTAGTTTGGTGAATCGTCGTCATGGATACGTGGATAAATATGGCCGCGTGCAAGAGAGAGTTCTCCCTCGTCAGTGACAGCCGCTTATGAGGCCAAAAATGTACTAAATCGCTAAGTCAATTGAGATTTTTCTGCGTAAGTAGCCAAAAAAAAAAACAAATAACAAAAAACTACAATTTTTGACATATTACTTTATCACTAGTGATTATTTATTAAATATCAGCAGCACTCGCTAGATAATTTTCCACTTTTACTAAAAAAAAAAATAATTATAATTTGTCATTTGTGAATTTTTAAATAATTCATTTTCCATCTTCATTAGTTTTATTATTTTCAGTTGAATTTTCAAATCCTCCATTTTACAGTAGAATGATAATAAATTTTTCTATTTTATTCTCTTCTCGTTTTTTATCAAAATTAATATTATATTTTCTATTTTCTACACTCAAGGTGACGAAAAAAAAAATTATATATACTTTCGTGTTTTTTTTTTTTTTTCATCTGTTACACGTTCATTGGAAAAAGTGGGCCAAAGATATATTTCACGTAACACCCTAAAGAAAATCCATATCCTTGCGTGTTGGAATGAGCTATAAACTTACATTACAAGTAAACTCGCATGCAAATGTAAGAAAATGCTAATCCTCGCTGTGAATCAGTCTCGACCCTATTTTACATGCAATCTGCCCTATTCAACCTCACAGTTTGTTATTTCGATTCGTTGCGGAAAGTTTTTTCATTCCTTCGAGAATTTCTTACGTTCTCTCAGCACGAAAATTTATGTTACTTTTTTTTCTCCCTTTTGTGACATTTGCCGAGGTTTCTGGAATATTCCAATTTTTATTAGAAAAAGTGGTGAATTTGTGAGGTAACTCGAGCTGAATTTGTTTCAGGGCAATTTTTTTTTTGTCATTTAGGGCTCATTTTTTATATCATATTGTACTTTTTTTTTTTTTGCACACTCGTTGATGTTTCGTTTTAAAATTTCTCGCCACGTGTAAATTTTTCTCATTTTGTGGCAATATATAATATATTTATAATATATTTATAATATACTTATAATATATTTATAATATATTTGTAATATATTACAATATTATTGTATTTATGTGAATAAGACGCCCCTCATATTGACAATAAAAGGCAATTTTTTTCAATTTTATTTAAATTTGGTTCGATTTTTTAAATATATATTGTTTTGAGATCGATGGTAAATCAGAGTTTTATACTCAAACGTTGATATTGAAATTATATTTAAAAAAATTAAACGAAATCGGAGTAAAAGTTCGTAAATAAATTTTGTCTATCAGTTTCCATCGACATGGTTTAAACCACGTTCGATTGTTTTTTTTTTTTTTCTTGAATATATTTTTAACACACGGCAACCAGAGCTTAAGCTCCGATTGACATCGAAGGAAACGGGCGTAAGGGAATTATTAAATCGATAAGGAATCAGCCCATATATTTTGTTTCATTTGCTTGACTAGCTCTCTATTCTTCTTCTTCGGCTTCTTCGTCTTCTTCTTCATCTAGTTCTTTTGGCTTTGAGAGACTCCGTATTGTAATTCTTTCATGCTCCTGTCGACTCAGTCGGTAATTGAATTTATTTGAATTCGATATGAAATTCGATTAATTTGAAAACTTTTACATTTGTAGCCTTTATTCTAATGCTTTTCATGCCCTTAACAGACTCAGTTGGCACGATGTTGGGCTTTTCATGCTCTTAACAGACTCAGTTGGTACGATGTTGGGCTTTTCATGCTCTAAACAGACTCAGTTGGTACGATGTTGGGCTTTTCATGCTGTAGACAAAGTCAGTTGGCACGATGTTGGGCTTACACGTCGATTTTTAACAAAAGTAAATGTCTCATTTTATTGCAGAGTCGTTATCCGATCAATATTCGTCCATCAGAGTCTGAATCAGACTCCGATTTGTAATTCTTTCATGGTCCTATCGACTCAGTCGGTAATTGAATTTATTTGAATTCGTTTAATTTGAAAAATTTTACATTTGTAGCCTTTATTGTAATGCTTTTCATACTCTGAACACAGTCAGTTGTTACGATGTTGGGCTTTTCATGCTCTAAGCAGAGTCAGTTGGCACGATGTTGGGCTTACACGTCGATTTTTAACAAAAATAAATGTCTCATTTTATTGCAGTGTCGTTATCCGATCAATATTCGTCCATCAGAGTCTGAATCACTGTTGTGAACTCGGCACACATGGCTCGAAACCTCAATAACAGACATTCGATTATTTTTTTTCTGTGAATATCAAGTTTTCGTTGCTCAAAATATCACCTCGGTATGCATTATTATTATTATCTCGACCTCATTTTAATAATAATGGCGTACGATGTTGGCCTTACGTTGATTTTAATGAAAAAATAAAAAAATTGGAGCAACCAATCCCATAAAACGTGTAATATCGCGACGAATGGACAGCATTAAATAATTATTTCAAGCGCGCCACAAAAAGTCCACACAGTAGAGTTAATCGGTCTTATAGCCTTGTCTGAATAATTTATGACGAACAATTTCAGGGTGGTCGTCCAACTCGTGCCATACCCAATTGAGTATTACAGATGGTAGGCATGCTTAGATATTTGTCTGGAAACTTTTGCCTCCTCACGGTCACAATGACCTGAATAATCGATTATTAAACCCGACAAGATGTATATATTTTTTTTTACACACAAAAATCTCTATTCATTTATATTTTATCTTGTTTTGCTGATTTTTTTTTTTTTTTTTTTTTTTTTTAGAAAATTGTATATTCGATGATTATTATTTTTTTGCTCTTTTTTATTGTCAACGCGATGTGATATTGGCCTGTCGTCTGCAGTGTGGAATGAGGCGAATAATTTGGAAAATTTCAAGAGGAAAGGAGTTTCAATCGCTCAAAGTGTGCAGAACGACAGCGAAGTATCATCAGTAATCAGTCGGAATAACTCGGGTGGTGAAAATAAAACATCAGTGCGAATGAAGATGAACCGGTACATAACTTTGAACCAGCTCGGCGATGGGACTTTTGGCTCCGTTGTTCTTGGCGAAAGAATCGACACTGGTGAAAAAGTTGCGATTAAACGAATGAAAAGGAAATATTATTCGTGGGAAGAGGCAATGAATCTTCGCGAAGTAAAAGTAAGAGAAACAAATTTATTTTTCTTTTCATTTGACAACAATTGAGGAAATTTTCGGGCAAAATACTCAACTACTAGAAGTAAAAAATATTTCAAATAAGTCATCGCTATTCAGTAATAGTATATATATATAGCTATAGTTAATTTCAGTAATTGTTTATTATTATGGATTAATAATGGAAGATTTTTCTTTTTTCCCACAGTCATTGAAGAAATTGAGCCATGCAAATGTGGTGAAGCTGAAAGAAGTGATACGGGAGAACGACGTTTTGTACTTTGTCTTTGAGTACATGAAAGAGAATCTTTATCAGTTGATGAAAGATCGGTCAGTTAATTTTAGCTATCTGAATTTTTAACGTTTTTTTAAATATTTTTATTTAATTCAATCACTCATTGGTTTTTTTTTTCAAGGTCGAAACTATTTCCTGAACCCGTGATTAGGAATATGGTGTACCAGGTTCTTCAGGGTTTAGCCTTTATGCACAAGCATGGATTTTTTCATCGCGACATGAAGCCAGAAAATTTATTATGCATGGGTCCGGAACTTGTCAAAATAGCCGACTTTGGATTAGCACGGGAAATTCGTTCGCGACCACCATACACTGATTACGTGTCAACGAGATGGTGAGTTATCGTCATTAACAATTTTATCAACGTTTATAATTTTCATCTTTACGATATTCTTGAATATTACACGTCAGCTGCGTTTCATCGAATTCGCATTTACTACAATTAGCCCTTAGCCACTAACCATTAGCTATTAATGAGGAATTATATAATAAATGGAAAAACTTGTCGAGATCATTTTTTTAAAAGACAAATGATAATTAATAAGCTATTATGCAGGTATCGGGCACCGGAAGTCTTGCTACACTCGACAACGTACAACAGCCCCATTGACATATGGGCGGTTGGCTGCATAATGGCGGAATTGTACACCTTCCGGCCACTTTTTCCAGGCAAAAGTGAAATTGACGAAATTTTCAAAATCTGTTCGGTTATCGGTACACCTGAGAAAGATGATTGGCCAGAGGGATATCAGCTCGCTTCGGCAATGAATTTCAAATTTCCAACTCTCAGTAGAACACCTCTGAAGGATCTCATACCAAATGCTGGCCACGAAGCTATTGTACTAATGGAGGATATGCTCGAGTGGAATCCAATAAAAAGGCCAACTGCGCAGCAATCTCTCAGGTTATTTTTTTTTTTTTTTACTCGATACGATTAAACGGAAATAAAATATTTGGCTCTGCAGCTGTAAAAAGTACAATGTAGGCTCAGGACGAAAAATGCCTGGACCGATACAATTTTATAATCTTCATAATTTCAATTTAACAAAAAAAAAAATTCTCAAGATAATTAAATATTTTAAAAAATTTCTCATCTCCACAGATATCCTTATTTTCAAGTGGGTGGAGCTCGTGTCGTTAGCAGTAAAAGAATTGGGGTGAGTGCTCAGCGCGAGCTTATCATGAACAAAGTAAATATTCCACCCCCGGGGGGACCTCTTTACGATTACAAGCAACGGAATCTCAGTGGAAATGATATTCACTCGAGATCAATGGAGAAAATTCCTGTTCAACCCCAACAGCAGCCAGTTTTGCCGCTGCTCAATCACAATCATCGTAAAAGGGACAATAATTCGTTGAAATGGGACGAGGAAGATTTTGCCAATATACTGGGGTTTGTTTCAATCTATAAAATTCCTGTATATGTAGAATATTGTGAGGTAATCGAGGGAAAAAAAAAAAATGAAATCAAGATAATCAAAATTGTATTTTATAGGATTTTTCAATATACATATATATATAGCCAAATTTAAGGACAGCTTATGAAATTTTGTCCACAGGAGCAAGCTAACATCGGACAATCAACAGACGAGACTTCTGTCGAGTCGAATTTACAAGGAGAATCGTGGAAATTGGAATGAGAACAAAAGTCCTCCAATGGAGAGCCAAAATGAGGAAAATAAAAATTGGGCTACCCCCGTATGGAACGAGAGACAACCATCGAGAAGCTGGAATCATTCTCAAACGAATATAAAAAATAATCGTAAAGTTTCAGCGAAGCAACATTATCTTAGCGTGGCCCGATACGTCGCAGGCCAAAGCACAAATCTCTCATCCAGGTATCGAAATAATCGAAATTTTCATTTTCGATTCATCATTATTTGGATCACGATAGCATTTATTTATTTCCTTGGTTCGATTTATCTGGGTCAGATGGAATTTCATAATTTACTTTTTTCTCTCATCGATATTATCGATGATACAATTAAAAAAATTCACAATTTTTTATTCATTCAAAATTGTGACGAAAAAATTATTAACATCGAACGAGCAAATTTAATTACCCAAAAGTTTCAATATATTTGGAATATTATTTTTTATCCAATCGAAGGAATTAATCATTTAGGATTTCAATTGATAATTCGAATCATAGATGGCGCTTCAAAAATTGCCAATTCGATTATAAAATTTGTAAAAATTTCATTGCCATTTGATATCATTGAAATTTTTATCACAATTTTTCATCATCTTTTTAATGCAAATTCAACAATTTTCACTCTCGTTCGTGAAATTATCGCGTTTGATAAAAAATTTATACAATTTTTTGCACAATCGATGTGGACAATTTTTCTTATTTTACTTGGAATTTTCGCCTCTATTTTTGATATTATTTTTCATACACTTGAAAATATTAAAAATTTATTCTATCAACAGCCATGACTCGAGATTTTCGCTTCGCTAAATTAATTTTAACTCGATAGACAATTTTTACGTTTTCTCTATTATGATAAATTTTTTTTTTTTTTTATAAATTCTCTTCACATCTCATGCTGATTAATTGCTCATAATTTTTGTTTCCACATTTGTAACAAAAGAAGTGTATTTATTATTTGTAAAAAAAAAAATGGAATAAAATGAATTTGTAAGCTCTGGAATTGCGATGAGTATATTTTTCTTATTTATTATTATTATTTGTAGAAACGGGGAGGGCGATGCTGGAAGGCCAAGACTCCTCGTCAATGGTATGATGGGACAACAATCGGCGGAAAAGTTTACGGACGAATTGATGAATGACTCCTTTTGGGGAACGCGAGAAAGCGTCGAGGGCCAAACGCGTCAGCATTATCTTGCCAGAAATCGTTACATCGCTGAAAAAAATGGACGAATACCCTATCCGAGTGTTTATGGCACTCAGAGCATCAGTAAGTTGATATTCTTTGAGATGCATGAGCAATTGTCTTGTTTTTATTATAAATAAATATAATAAAAATATAAATATATAAATATAAAGATTGATTGATCATTCTTTCATGATAATTTTTTTCCCAGAAACAACAAACAAAGGAGCGATGCAGACAAATTTGTTTGGTGGAGTTTTGAGCTCGAGGCCCAGCGGTGGAATTCACGGAAGGACCGATTGGGCAGCGAAATATCTCAAATGACCTGATTAGAAATTGGGACAATATGAATCGATAAATGACTCATGATAAGGCCAAAGTGTGTCAACATTTGTCTAATCTTTTATCAAGTGACGAATATCCGAGGATAATCGTGTGGAGGACACTCCAAGGTCATCCAAGGATTGAATGTGACGTGGCCTCTCATATCTCGCTTTGTCTCTCTTACGACAAAGAGAGAAAGAGAGAGAGAGAAGAAAACCAGAATGCCATATGGAACCCGAGAAGAAATGTGCGTTGGAGTTCAAGTTTATATTTAATTAAGTTTTATCGTAAATCTATTTATTTGTACATAATGAGTAATACTTTAGCACGTATTGCGATTCTTGGTCTCTCGATAGTCGCGAAGTAAAAAAAAAAAACTTTAATTTTCAAATAGATAACAATTATCGTATAAGTAAAAAAAATAAAATCATAATTTTAAGATTCGTATTTCGAGATATATATATATATATATAAACGATTTTATATATAAAACGATTTTGTTCTTGCCAAAATTGGATAAACTCAAGCAAGTTCTCTTGCTCGATATCGAAATGTCACATTTTATTATTCTAATCGAATAATAAATTGCGACAAATAGAGAACAATTATCGTATAAGTAAAAAAAATAAAATCATAATTTTAAGATTCGTATATATATATATATATATATATATGAAACGATTTTGTTTTTGCCAAAATTGGATAAACTCAAGCAAGTTCTCTTGCTCGATATCGAAGTGTCACATTTTATTCTTCTAATGGAATAATAAATTGCGACATGTACTGCGAGAATGAGAGTATAAAACAAAAAAATGTTCAACAAAGTAAGCGCGTTTTTAATTGCCAAATAATCAAACCACAATTGTTGTTTTTTTTTTTTTTTTTTTTTTTTTTTTCGTATTACCACACAAAATCTTCCCAAGTTTCGTGTATTTTAATCTTGAGAGAGAGGGGCTGGATCTTGGATCTTGGATGATCTTGGATCATTTCTTCTGTATATATCACAACACGTTAAGCGCGGGGTCAGCCCATGGGGACTGATGGGTCGCCTAAACAGCACTTTTTTTTTTTGTTTTCTGAACGAGTGTCAAGTGAATAAGAAATTAGATTTAAAAAAAAAATCGCGACGTTCTGCGCGATTAATTTATATTTATCAAACTCATCGGTCCGCCTGGTCTCGAAACAAAATTTTCGACTCTGATTTCTGACCTTTTTTTGGTAATCTACCATGATGTAAAAGTCAGAGGGGTAATGACACTGATATATATATATATATATATATATATATATATATATATATATGTATAATGACAAAAGATGGCCCCAAATACCCAGCTGACTAATTTGCGCGGGGCCTTAATGAATCTCAACATTTCGCATGGGACTTCTGGGTAATCGGGGGCGCAATGCCACAATACAATATCTATATATATATATATATATATATATATATATATATATATATATATATGGTTATATCTTTTAATAACAAAGTGAATAATTTTCAACCATATATAATGAACAATAAAAATATTCGAAACAGGTCAAATCTTTGACATTTTTCATCTAACAATAAAATTATCATTTATATTTTAACAGCTCTCTTACAGGAAATAACGTCGAAAATGCATCACACACTCGAATTACAATTAACAATGAAGTAAATTTTAATATATATCCTTTACATGTATATACAAGCTATCGATATATAGATATACAGACGATCAAGAAGAAATAATAATTTAAAACAAAAAAAAAAAAAACAAAAAAAGTACGCTACTCGTCACTAGGCACGTCCCAGCTGCCTTAATTTTTTTTATTTTTTAATTTTGTTCATAGGTCCAGTACGCTACTCGTCAGTAGGCACGTCCCAGCTGCCTTATTTTTTTTTATTTTTTTCATAGGTCCAGTACGCTACTCGTGAGTCGGCACGTCCCAGCTGCCTTAATTTTTTTTATTTTTTTATTTTTTTCATAGGTCCAGTACGCTACTGGTGAGTAGGCACGTCCCAGCTGCTTTAATTTTTTTTATTTTTTTCATAGGTCCAGTACGCTACTCGTCAGTAGGCATGTCCCAGCTGCCTTAATTTTTTTTATTTTTTTATTTTGTTCATAGGTTCAGTACGCTACTGGTGAGTAGACTTTGTAGATATACAGTAGAACACCTCATAAGCTACAGGACTCGGAAAAGCTGTCCGGGATGATGGGAAATATTTTTAAAAAATATAATCATCATAGATTCATAGTCAATGCACAAAGGATCATTTGAAAAACCATCGAAAAGTCTTTGCGAAGCAACATTTACTTATTCCAGTTAAGTTATGTGAGTAAAAGCTTTTTTTTTTTTGTCGAGATACAGTAAAACCTCACAAGTAACAGATCAAAGGCCCGTTCAATGACGGGGGAATTTTCTTCACTTCAAAATAAGGTATGTTTCCCTCGCTTACAGAGCCCTGTGAGCAGTTTTGTCTCGTGAAAACATTATGATAATTTTTTTGTTTTCATATTTCGCGCCATTCCAATTCCCGTACGAATTCGATTGACAGAAGGAACGCGCGGAACGCTCTTTTTTGTGGAAAAATTTGTTCAATTTTAAGTTTTTTTTTTTTTTGCGAATCTTTAATCAAATGAGGCATAAACACATTTTAAGTCTCAATCTGTTTTAATTTATTCGTTAATTGATTATTAACGCGATTTTTTGTGCATAAAATAAATGAGGTTAGGGAAAATTTCAGTTACACAAAATTATTAACTTTTTTCAACTATCTCAACAAATAGCTTTCTACACTCTAAATCAATTTTTCCATCATAGAACACACGAAGGATATGTTGAGACATGAGAATTTGTATGTTTGGATTGATTTTGTACCATAACCCCAAAATGGCGGCCCCTTGATACAAATTACGAGAGCTAGCCGGAATAATTGGCTTTAAATATTTTCGTCTAATGTTAATAAATATATATATATGTGTCTATACCGGGGGCTGTGATAAGTTTTTGCTCAATTTTGTTCATATATTTATGGGACATTTTAATATTTACACAAAACTTCATAATCTTTTTTTTTCTCAACTTTGTGATTATTTTTGGATCGAATAAAAAAAAAAAAATCCAAAACAGCTATTGGGTTGGGTCAGACTGATAAAGATGATAAACGTTGATAAATATGTTTATCCAGGGCTTTTTTGACCTTGTTTTTTTATCGAGTCTGCATTAAAAAAATTATAAATACAGTCTTTCAATTATCCGAATATAAGTTCGAGACTATACGAGTGTCAAAAACGAATATCCTGTGGAAAATCTTTCTCCTTATAATTAGTGATAAAATATACAAAGTTAAAAATAAACAGTCTATGAAGAAATTCATCATTTTTATGAGTTTAAACGAAAATATGGGGCAATTTTTTACGTGAAATTTTCACTAAATTTTGTTGCTTTCCAAAATACGATAAACAAATTATATATTAATAAAAGAAGCGCAATTTTTATACTTTTTATCGAAGGACAATCATGAACAAACATAATAATATAAAAAATCTGCTTTGTACAGAAAATTGAAAACATGCTGGTTCTTTTTTTTTTACCCAATGGGCTGGCAAAAAGCATTTTGATACTAGAGAAAAATCATATTTGCGAGCTTATTGTGGAACTTTTGCAGAATTCCATCAAGAGTTTACGAGGAAAAACATCGATTCAAAATAATAATGAAAGTACGTAGAAGCTTTTGATGGTATTTTAAATTTTTATGGTATTTTTGGTAGCGCAAATTTTGTGTAATTTTCTATTGATAATTATTCTCTGATTCAGGACACCGCCACCAGAGGTCAGCCACTGTTCCCTTGTTTATTTTTTTTCTGTGGCACCCAACAAACAATTGAGAATATAATTTACAGACAGCATCAATGAGAAGCAAACAAAAAAAAATGGCTGCTCTAAACCAGTATAAATACTCATTTAGGGCGACCATCTCTGTATTAGTTCATGATAAATCTTGGACGAATTCGTCCATGATAAAAATCTTGGAATTCGTGTCCATGGTAAAAATCTTGGGCGAATTCGTCCATGATAAAAATCTTGGGCGAATTCGTTCATGGACGAATTCGCGTCCATGATAAAAATCTTGAACAAATACAGATGCATTAAAAATCCTGCCATATAAATTATTATTTCATGCTGAAATTAAAAATATATATCCTAATGTTGTAGAATAGAATTACTGATCGCTGATGATGCGTTAGCGATGATTTTTGGTAGAGCCGTACTCGTGGCATTTGTCATAATAAGTCCAGCAGTACTAAGAATTGATAAGCTGCTGTTGGTAACGAGAGTTGTTGTCATGACAGTCGTCAAAGCTGTGGTCGTCGCCTCGAATTTTGGAATTCTCGTAACAGCGTCAACTGTAACTTTTGCGACGTTTGCCAGCACACCGAGGCTCACATTACCAATATTCATTGGCGATGATTTTGATAAATTAATACAAATATCCTTAACTTGTACGACCGGTCCGAGACAAGCGTCAAGCATGTAAGCCAATAAAGATCCAAATGCCAAACCGGTCGTGTAAGAGAGAGTCATTATGTTTCCTGTAAAAGATTAAAAAGCTTTTACTCATTTACATGATTTCATAATTACATAATTTGTCATTACGAGATGATAGATAATTTTTTTATATATTTTTTTGTCTACCAGGAAAGTCATCGATTTGAAAAGGCCGCCAGGTGGCGCCAAGAAAAAATGAATTAGCTCTGAAATGATATCATTTTTTGGCAATTGTTTACCGGCGAGTTCTCGATGCTGTTCGGGAACTTTGCTCGGTGCCTGAATCATCGGTACACTGCCGACAATTCCATTGGTCAGGCCAAGCAACCATGAGAAAAGCAACGGATAACCTTCGCCCGATAATATTGGTCCACTTCTCGGTATAGCGCAGAGAAGAAATAACGGAATAAGAATTGCTCGGGCACCAGAAAAATACAAGAGCTGTGTCCTCGTCCATTCGTAAGGTATAGACGCCAATACCTACGATGAAAATAAGAAAAATATATGATTTTTTTTTTTAATTACAAAAACAACTTTTATATATTTGAAAAAAACAAAAAAAAATTACAGTAGTTTTCAGTGCTGCTTGTAATGGCCAATTCTTGTACTTGCCTTAAAAAATTAGCTATATATTCATGTACCCTTTATTTATATTTTTATACCTTGCCGAGGAGATCAGCGCCATTGAACGCCGCCATTAAAATAACCGGCATCCAGGATTCAAATTTGCACGATATTATTTCCGACAGGATACCCGGATAAAGGCAGAGGGTAACAAAATACGCAACGCCAATGCTCGCCATGTATGGAAATATTAATTTGGCTACTTCGAGCCTTGCCAACATTCCTCCTGAAAGACACACGAAAGTTTACCAATATATATATATATATATATATATATATATATATATATTTGTCAATGTTAGTGAATAATTTATGAATTATTTAATTTATTACATGAAAATTTTATTGATATAATGAAAGAAAAAAATCGAAAAATTGTATTATACGCTTTATGCTGGCCCATGGCTTGTTCCCTTGACTCCTGTGATAAGTTCCTTGCATTACGACAACGTCCTCCACCTTGTAAGTCGGACCATTGTTTCCCGGTGGATTATTGGATGGGGCGCTGGGCTCGTAAACTGGATTGCTGAATGAGAATGCCGAGTATTGTCCGTTACCTATTTTTGGAGCATGAAAAAAAAAAAAAACAACTAATATTGCTAATTTTTTTTTTTTAATCCTATTTGTAAATTTTATTTTTTTTCCCAGCAATATTTTTAATTCCCGTTCTTATTTCAAGATAATGATTTTTTTTTTTTTTCAGTATCCTGGCAACTAGACATAATTTTTTAATTAAAAAAAAAATAGAATGGAAACAAAATTATCTTTACCATTTGCTGCTTCAGTGCTGCCCCCTGCGGCGTCAACTCCCAGCGGACTTGTTTGAATTTTTAACACACCGTACTGTCCCTTGCTCGGATCTCCGGTTTGATCCAACGGATCCATCTGAATACATTTTAATGGATCTTTTGATTAATTAATATTAATAAAAATATCATATTTTTACACATACATATATATATATATATTTTTTTAAACAAAATATTTCTTAAATTAGTAGAATTTAAATCGAATTTACCAGCCCCACATCTTCCGTTGGCTCCAGAATAATACGATTTCGTTCTTGGCACAGATTAACGTAAAATTGGACAAACTCCGTTTTACGAACAATCAAATGAAGGACCGAGCACATGACGATCGTCATTATCGACAGAGAGAAGAACATCGATGTATTTCCACGCTCGTCGTTCACCAATGATTTCGTGAGTATTCGATTAACCGAAACCCAAAAGCCTGCGGCACCTGAGACAAATACAATTTTTTTTTTTTTTTATAATTGAATAAATAAAATTAATTCAATTTTTTACATCAATACTGCAAAATTGGACAAATAAAATTAATTCAATTTTTTACATCAATACTGCAAAATTGGATAAATAAAATTAATTCAATTTTTTACATCAATACTGAAAAATTGGATAAATAAAATTTATTCAATTTTTTACATCAATACTGCAAAATTGGATAAATAAAATTAATTCAATTTTTTACATCAATACTGCAAAATTGGATAAATAAAATTAATTCAATTTTTTACATCAATACTGCAAAATTTGATAAATAAAATTAATTCAATTTTTTACATCAATACTGCAAAATTGGATAAATAAAATTAATTCAATTTTTTACATCAATACTGCAAAATTGGATAAATAAAATTAATTCAATTTTTTACATCAATACTGCAAAATTGGATAAATAAAATTAATTCAATTTTTTACATCAATACTGCAAAATTTGATAAATAAAATTAATTCAATTTTTTACATCAATACTGCAAAATTGGATAAATAAAATTAATTCAATTTTTTACATCTATACTGAAAAATTGGATAAATAAAATTAATTCAATTTTTTACATCAATACTGCAAAATTGGATAAATAAAATTTATTCAATTTTTTACATCTATACTGAAAAATTGGATAAATAAAATTAATTCAATTTTTTACATCAATACTGAAAAATTGGATAAATAAAATTTATTCAATTTTCGTTTTTTTTTGCTACTCATGCATTTTGTTATCCGGTAAGATTCTATATATATATATATATAGACAAGAATGAAGAAACAATCGTACTCTCTCCAGCCATAACTGCTTGGGTGTAGCGACTTGGCAACATCGATGTGTATCCATAGAAACTCGATTGCTGAACTGAAATCAATAAAAGAATGAAATAATTTTTATTTTTTTTCACACAATGTCGAGATTTTTTTGATCATCATCTCAGTTTGAAAAAAAAAAAAAAAAAAATGAAATTTTGGGGACTCACCGGTGCATCCAACAGCAACGACTGCCACAGCAATTAAATTTATCGTGTACGAAGTTGCTACGCCGAATAATTCCCACCAAATCTCAGAAACAACCACGAAATTCAAGGTTATTACCGAGACGAGATATCCTGCGATGATGGTCGGTGAGAAAAAAAAACGCATTAAGAAAAAAAAAAAGAATAATAACAAAAAATAATCATCATATTACAAAAATGCTTATAGAGAATGAGGATAATGAGGGATGTGAAATTTTGGAAAATATTACCAAAAGTTATGCGCTTGTTCAATGAAACAGTCTCGACGAGTATATTGTTGGCGAATACAGCGAAGAATGCCATTGTCACGTAAACTACCGACATGTCGAATATAACTGTTGTGCCTGGATATCTCGCTTTGAAATAATCCACGGCCATCATAAAACTGCAATAATATATATATATTTTTCATTTTTATAATTCTCTGGTCTACGCCTCTGGGTCACCCTTTGAAGACTTTGGAAGACTGAAAATTGTGGAGACTAACAAAGTTCATATGCTCATCGAATCTTAAATAATATCATATTGAGCGAGGGAGGGTAGATAAAAATCAACAATTTTTCTTTTTGTTTCCACTCAAGGTCAAACTGATAAAAAAAAAATAGTCAAACGGTTTGAGAAGAATTTTTAAGGATAGAGTAGCGAAATTTTAACGTATAGGGGAATGTAGATTGAAATCAACAATTTTTCTCATCGTTTACACTCAAGGTCAAACTAAATGAAAAATCACAGATGAAGGATTATTTAAGAAGAATTTCGAAGGATAGAGTACCAAAATTTTAAGGTATAGGGGAATGTAGATTGAAATCAACAATTTTTCTCATCGTTTACACTCAAGGTCAAACTAATTGAAAAATCACAGAAATAGGATTATTTAAGAAGAATTTTTAAGGAACCGAAATTTTAAGGTATAGGGTGAAAATTGATAAAAAAAAAATAAACGATATCGTTTTATTATATTTTAATATTATCTATATATGACCTGTTGTAAGGCATAAGAAAGCCAACCCCAGCGAGTACAAGGGCGAGGTAGATAAAGTTGCATTTGTCGACTGGTGGTGAAAGATGATTGAAGCCATTATTTAATTTAAAGTCGTTCATTCCTCTAGCTTTGCCGAGCTGGACGTAGCCCCTGCTCAAATTTTCATCCATATTGTACGATTCGATCTGGGAAGATTTTTTTTTTTGTTTTGTTTTGGTTTTTTTTTTTTAGCTACGAGTTCATCCTCATTCTCAGCTATCTCTTCGCGGTTTCTCGATTTACAGACGTTCCGCAAACTATTAAAAACACTGCAGCACTTGAATTAAAAAAAAAAAAGATTTTCGATACACGAAATTGATTGGTTTTTTTGTTAATTTTTCTTCGGTTTGATCTAATCTATATTTGTATGTTTGCCTCGATTATATGGACTGCACGAGGGTGCCGATACGGCACCAGACACCGCCGCTCGAGGGCCCTCGAATTCTATTTTTTTTTCATTAACATCGATGTCCGCGAATGCTCGAGCGCATGCTTTGAAAATTGCCGCATTGATTTCTGCGCGCGCATAAATTTTATACGACGCATCGCAATGAGCTAATTGTAAGTTTATGCGCAGTTGAGGATAGCTAATAAAAAATACACTCTTTTTTTCATTTTGCTCCGTCGGCAGAGATGAATCCTTTGATACCGACGGGGGTAATCGTTTTTAATTAATTTTATTCAATATTCCATATATATCTACTGCCGCATTTCCTTCCGTAAATTATTATTTTAACGATAAAAATGTTCATATAAACATAACCTCGTTTTAGAACAAACTTTCTTCCTTTCGCGCTCCTTCAAATTTATATGTTATTCATTTTTATCCTTTCCCCGTTATTATCGTTCGTATAATTTCATAAAATTTTTGTACTAACGCAATAATATAAAATACGAGAGTTGCTGAATGAACATTCAAATTTGAATACTCGCGCTGAGAGCGCTCTACTAGCGCCGCTGCATGGGCAGAGGAGCAACTACGTGAGGCGAAATCTTCGCGCATGCGCCTGTCGATCATTCTTATCCACGATCATACTGCTTATGAATCAGCTGACACCGCTGTACGATTCAGCCGAAGGCGAACATTCATCGGTGTTGGTTCACAAAAGTTCTGTCAATCTTTTGATAATTTTACGCGACCATTCTAGTCAGTATTTGAGAAATGTCGCTAAATACAGCACACGCAAACGGTGGAGTTCTCATACATGCCGGCGAACGGTGAGTAAAAACTTTTTGATGGAAAAATATTTTCATAACTTAGCCTAAAAACGTAAACATTGCTCCGAACCGGAGAATTCTCGATTATGACCTTTCTCGTATCAAATTTGCAACGTACATAATATCGAACTCGATCTTATTTTTTTTTTACGTTTTATTTTTGAGCTTACACGTGCGATAATACCTAATTGCTCGATCGAAACAGACTTCCGGTGCAATGAAATAATATAATATTTCGTAAACGTCGTAAAGTGTACGCCTATCTCGGCCACTACCCACGATTAACCTTCAATCGGTCGAACATGCATAAATGCACCAATATAGATATATATATATACATATATATATATATATATATATATATATATATATATATATATATATAGTACGCCTTTGTGGAAGTATTGCGTCAATTATTGTAATTCTTTCTATAATGACACTGTCATGTGTCTATATGTGCATATAGCGAGAAAATTATTACCATTTTCAAACGTTTCTGCAATAAATGTTGATATGTTGCGTTAAAAAAAAAAAAAAAAAACTTGTTTCATGTTTTTTTGGGCTAACACTAAAACTTTTTGGGCTTTTGGAATTATCAAAAATGAAATATTTTTTTGTAAAAAAAATTACAAATTGAGTATAGGAAATTAAATTTTCATAGACAAGAAAAAAAATGTTGACCACATAATATTTTTGACCTCTCTCTGGAGTATCAGACTAATTTTTATTATTTTTTATTATTGAGACAAGCAGGAAATTGTTGAAATTTTCGATTTTTTTTTTTTTCATACAATTGAGATTCGCTTATTAATTGTTATTATTATTATTATTATTTATTTTCAGGATTCTTCTGTTTTGCGATAATGTCACGATGGAATTTCACGGCCAGGAGCAGCCAGAGTTTGTTGGGACGAAACGCGGTCGGCTTTATCTGACAACGCACAGAATGATATTCAATGCAAAAGATCAGAAAGAAAAAATGCAGTCGTTCAGCTTTCCATTTATCACGCTGAGCGAGGTTGAGCTTGATCAGCCAATGTTTGGCGCCAATTACATCAAGGGCAAGTGCAGGTCTCAGCCTAATGGCAACTGGATGGGCGAATGCAAATTCAAGCTTCACTTCAAGAGCGGAGGAGCCATTGAATTTGGTCAGGCGATGCTGCGAGCTGCCTCCATGGGTATGTTTTATTTTATCAATCAATTTTTTTATGGGTTCAAATATTAATGAGAATAAGAGATTTTTTTGTTTTCTTTCTTTTGAAAAATTTGTCGAAAATTCCTGATGAAAATTATTTAAAAATAAAAAATCCCATCCACGTCGAAATTTAAATAAAATTATTATCGCTCTCAAGGATACTCCGAACTATCAAGCTAATACTTTTTTTTTTGTCATACAAATAAGAAAATCTCACAGGATTTTTCATTTTTGCCAAAAATTCTCAACGGAATTTCAATTGACAAGAAAAAAAAACAAAAAAAATGTTATAATTTTGAAAGTTTAGCAAATCTCCGATTATTATTTCAATGAATGAGGAGAAGAAAAGTTTGATATTTATCCGAGCATAAAGTTTTGTCGTTTTACGAATTGCGTTAAAATTTTTCGAGATTTTTTAATTAAAAAAAAAATCACGAATAAGATATTATGAGGGTCAAAGATTATTAGCAAAATTGGCAAATATTTTATTGCAATTTTTTTTTCAAATTAACGTTAACAATTGTCCTTGATTGTATGCAGCTCAGCGCAATGGTCCTGGATTTGATGCTCCACCGCCGTATCAACCACCTACGACGGATTGGTACGCGGCACCGCCACCGGCGTATCAGGCAGCACCGACAGGTTACTACGGATGGATGCCACCGACTAACGTTTTTCCTGACGCACCGCCAGGTTTGTCTATTAAAAAATGCTCATCTGTCTCTCGTTGAGCTAATTATTATTATTATTATCGAAGGATCTTTAATTAATTGAAAAAAATAAAATAATAATAATAAATTGACAGCAAACAGCGTATACATGACGGATATGCCACCACCATATCCGGGGATAAATGCGCCCTATCAGGGATACGCGAGTGGAGGACCAAATCCTCAGCAGCCAGGTGGGGCATGGGGCGGAGGAGCAGGAAATCAGCAAGCAGCCTGGGGAAATCCCCCCCAACAAAATGGCGCTCCAGGATGGGCAAATCCTAACTATAATGGCCAACCGATGTCCCAAGCAGGTGCGTATCCCGGTTATGGCCAACCGAATTACAACAATTATCCACAAAATCCACCGCCGTACTCGACTTATCCACAAGCCGGGCCGTACACCCAGTCGGGACCTTATCCTCAGCAAGGACAATACAATCCTTATCCACCCTCGTACTAAATCATTCGAGATGAAAAAAAAAAAAACATTTTTGCCTTTTTTGCCCCCCTCCCTCGCTCCCTCTATTCTTAGCTAACGCAGGCAAATATTTAGACAAAAATGGCAAAATTAATAAAATCATTGAGGTGATTGGCAAGCATAGAAAAAAAAAAAAAAATCGGGCATTAACGATTAATCTCCTTGCTCGCTTGGCCCGAATATATATTCGAATTTAAAAAATGCTCGTGCATGTTTAATAAGAAGAAAAAAACTTTTTTTTTTTTGGTAATTAATTATTTGAAAAAGGTTTTTTACACTTTTCATTCATTTTTATATTAATGAATTGATATTGTTAACCCTAAACGTGTAAACTGGGGTAGAAATGTGCCCCCCCCCCCCCAAATTTTGTTAACTCATGCCCAATTTATTCAATGGTTTGGTATATCTGGCAAAATGCAATTATCCACCGGATAATCCACACTTTTCGTACAGGATATCCGTGAGATAATTTTTTTTTCCAGAGGTGAAAAAAAATTACCATCAGATGATAAGTAGGCGAGTCGGTGCTGGATAATTTTTTTTTCAATTTTTTTTTTTTAGATCGATCAGTTTTTTTTAGCTGATTTTAATTTCAGTTAATTGATCTTCACAATATTCTCTTTCTCTTTTAAAAAAAAAAAAAACAACGAAGAGTTTCGTGTATATTTGAATATTTTTGATAATTAGCAGAAGAGAGGAGAAAAAATAGGTTTACACGTTTAGGGTTGAGCTGCTGCTGCTATCAATCGGATACTTTAAATTCCTCAGTCGAGATAACACGAAATATTAATTATACACGGGAACGATAATTTTAGCGTCTTAATAGCAATCTCGTTTGTAAAACCAAAAACACAAAAAAGAGAGAAATTTTTTTTAATCCTCAACTAAAATGCTATTAAGCATCCACAGCACACATTTATGCATAAAACGTGCATATGATATTTATATTGGAAATATGTTGATTATTTAAAAAAAAAAAAAAAAAAATACGTTTTATTCCATTCTGTGTGTTATAACACGACGATCGCTTTATATTATTAATTAAATATATTATCTTATAACGAAAAAACAATTAAATATTACTATTGAATATCAGATGCTGTTTTTATTTTAAAAAAATAATAATAATAAACCTATCAAATTCAGTCGTACAAATCAAGCAGTTCACGACATCGATAGAGAGAGAGAGAGAGAGAGAGAGAGAGAGAGAGAGGGGGGGAGCACTTGCTGCTCTGAATATGTAAATAGCCAAATCGTCACTAAAACGATATTAATCCGCTGAGAATGATCATTTTTTGGTCTACTCAAACCTTGCATACTCGATTATTTTTCACCTATTAAACTTGAATATTTTTTTTAATTGCGCAATAAGCATTGCATAATAGATACTTGGCCGACCTGCGGTAAAATTGGCTTTCGCTGAGCCAATAATGCAAAAAAAATAAATAATATTATTATTATTAAATAGTCATAATAATAATAATAATAGTACGATGCCAGCCGTTCAACCTTAAGCGTGATATGCAATATTCAAACCTTGCATACTCGATTATTTTTCACCTATTAAACTTGAACACTTTTTAATATTGCGCAATAATCATTGCCCAATAGATCTTTGGCCTACCTGCGGTAAAATTGACTTTCACTGAGCTCACTTATTCATCTCATAGTCACTCGCCGTACAAGGAAACTTCCACCATAGTGTAGTTAGATTCCGCCATTCGATTGAACCAGACAGAAAAAATCAAATCGAGATCTCTTGGATTTTTTTTTCATTGCAAAAAAAAAAAAAAAAAAAAAAAACGTAACACAAGTAAAATTATCAGGCAAATTCATTTTCGTATTCCATTTAATTAATTCTTGTGTTGTCGATTAAAAAAAAAAACAATTCTCGAGTGACATGAAAAATTCATCACAAATCATTATTTAAAGGAGGAAAAATTTAACGCGAAAAAAAAAATAATGTCATTACGAAAAATAGGAGAAAATTTGTCAAGCGTTGAAAATATAATGTGTAATTCGTGGTGCATATGCACGTCGTCTTGTGAAACGAGTGAATTCCATTCGGACTAATAATTTTTATCAACTCGATAAATCGACAGGAAGAAGAAAAAAAAAAGACGAATAATTATTCAAAATGTCCGATTGCAAAAATTACAGTGCATCAAAGATCGATCCCTGTGCGTAAAACTTTTTCAATTCTGACGTCATGACACATAATTATATCGTGAAAAAAAAAAAACGAAAAAATCATAACGCATGATTTTACTCTTTTGCAAATAGATGCCAAGGCTGCGGAAGCTGCACAAAGTGCGTACTATGATCCCAATAGACCACAATGCGCCTACGTTCCACCACCTGCATATTATGTGAGTTTATTTCTCTATCGTGGTTCACAGTAGCTCGATCGAAATGGCAATTAATTTTTACACGAGTAATCTCTCTCTCTCTATTTATTTGTTTTTTTTTTTTCAATTGGCTCGCCACAAAATTTAAACGTAAAGTAATTTTTCACAAATTTGTATATATATATATTTTTTTTACCTTAAAAATCATTTTTAATTTTTTTCCTTTTGAGATGATTCTTTTTTCTCAATTTCATTCATTTATGGAAAATCATACAATAGTGAGTGAAATTAAAAAAATTATAATAATTTCACATTAGAAGTGATTATGGATTTTTTGAATCGGGGAAAAAAAAAAAATTGTTTTACACTCAAATTTTCACATTGGCAAAATCGATCGAGCTAATTTAACGCTCAGGCTCGAGAATGTTCGTTGGGATTTTTTTTTTTTTTTTTTTTTTTTTTCATCATAAAAACTACATTTTTAGGAAAGTCCACCGAGTTTCCAGCAGGCAACGGAGAAGAAAGACCAGTGAGGGTAGGATTCACCTGACACGAATTTTCTAAATGGGGAAAAAACAAAAAACAAAAACAAAAAGTATTCTAAATGCTATCGAAAAACCAGCATATTCGATCTTGTTATAATTTTTCGTAGTCATTTTATTTTGCGATATCTACCAAGTGCGCATTCCTCCGCGATCGTCATAGTTGATATTAAGCTATTCCGTAAATTAATGCATTTAGAATGTAAATGTAAAATTGAATGTTTTTTTTTTTTTTTTGTTATTATTTTTTATTATTCTTTTCATTTTTGTTTTTTTTTCGTTCACGTCTCGTATGTAAGATTTGGTTGAACCAATGAAAATACAATAATGGCGAAAAATATTGGAGAAAATTCTAATACGGCCATGGCAGAGAAAAAAAGAAAAAAAAAAAAAACAAAACAAAAAAAAAATATTGTCACATTATATAAAAATTGTTCTAGCAAATATTTGTCGTTACTCTGACTATATGTACATTATACACTTAAATTTGTATTACAATTTATCTTGCTAATTGACTGCGAAACTCCTGCAATCATCACGAATAATTATAAGTGCCCAGAAATAAATAAAAACACAGTGCATGGCATAAAAAGAAAGAAAAAAATTTAAAAAAAAAGAACAATCGTATTAAAAATCGAACAATTATTCGATACTTCTGTCTCGGTATATTCGTTTATTTACAAAAATATTTTTACAAAAGTTCTCGCTTGAGGAAAATTTGACTGTTTTCACTTAATTCTAGAATGCATGACCATTTTCACCCCAAATGACCTTTAAACTCCATTTATAAATTAGCGGGTCATGCGTTGTAGGATTAAAGTACTGAAGTTGTAAAAAAATTTGCAAATTGTGGAGGAAAATTGAGGAAATTGAGGGAAAACTCTATTTGAGGTAGCATGTGCCACCTCAAACAATGGACTATCTCCTCTGAGATAGTCCATTTTTGCCAATACAAACAATTCAAGTCCAAGTTTATAAGTCTTTCAATGTTTTTGTTCGATGAGTCAAAAAACTTGGAATGTCTCCTTGTAAAATATTCGACAATTTTTTAGTCTTTAGATTGACTAATTTTTTTTGTTTTTTGGCAATTTTTTTAACGCTGTTTAAAATGAATTAGGGTAATAATAAATCGAGGAAATAATTAATACACGTTTAATTATCGAAATAAAAAAATATCGAATATAAAACGCTCGATAATACGTATAGAGACATTTCACCCTGAACATACAACACACATAAAGCAAAAAGAAAAATTATAACATTTTTTTAAATCTATTTCTCGGTTATTTCCCTTATTGATAAAAATATCATATCGTCCATCGACATTCCAAGCATTTTTAACAATTTTTAAAATGTATTTCGGTTATTTCCCTTATTGATAAAAATATCATTCCCTAAGAAAATTGTCTCTAGTTTTCTTTCGCTTATTGCTAAAAATATCATATCGTATTGGACAATTATCTTGATAATCATTGCTGGAAGCTAGTCAAATGTACCAATTGAATAATTTTTGTTAATCTGTTTTGATACTTTTAGTTTTCAGTTGAAATTTCTCCAAGTTTCATCAAAGAATTTCGTGGATTATTTTATGAGAGAATTTTAGTGACAAAACAAACAAAAAAAAAAAAAAAAGCTATAAGACAAATTTTAACGAAAAAGCCTTTTCCAGCTAAACTCAGACACTCATGGGTAAAAAAAAATCAAAGGTCACTAAAATGTGCAAATTAAATATTACACGAATACGAAATTTATAAATTAATTCGTTATTCGCACGTGGCGATTTTAGGTAAAAAAAAAATATATTTTATGACCAATAATTTATCGAAGAAATTTTAAAAGGTCAAATATATCATAAAAATTTCATTCGTAGATTATTCTGATGACGCAACAAGTATTTTGATGTGATTTTGAGGTCTGTAAAAAGGCTGAATCCCATTTTGCCAGTGCGAGACCACGTGCGTCGACCCAAATTCGTCGAAAATTTCATGCAAAACTTTTAATTTCTAATGGAGCAACGAGACGATTATCAGTCTTGATCGGGGCTGTTTATCAACCAGAAGGTACCCAATTTTTCATTATTATTATTATTATTATTATATATTATTTTTTTTTTTTACAAAAATAATGAAATTCATATCGAGATTTTTTTGTCGTATTTCTCGTTCATGAGATTAATTCTTAATGGCACAATAACTCGTAAATGGATGCTCTAAACTGCCGAGGAAGCATGAAAAACGTTTCGTTTATAAAAATTTTAATCTCATTAATTTTTTTTTTTTTTTTTTTTTTACCAATGAAATTCATATCGAGATTTTTTCGTCGTATTTCTCGTCATGACATTAATTCTTAATGGCACAATAACTCGTAAACGGATGCTCTAAGCTGCCGAGGAAGCATTAAAAACGTTTCGTTTATAAAAATTTTAATCTCGTTTTTTTTTTTTTTTTACTAATAATGCAACATGAATTTTCTTAAAAACCTTTCAAATATTTTTGGCAGTAACGAGCATTTTACTAACATCTATATATATATTTTTTTTTTGGCAACGATAAAAAAATTATCGCGTGAAATTTCTTTTTCACAATTTTGTGCCTTACAGAGATAATTGGCACGGAAGTTGAGCAAAAACAATTTTGCGTAATTTGAAACGCTAAAATTGATTTTTTTTTTATGTTTCGCAAATCGAAAATTTTATTATTATTATTAGTTTAGCCGTATTCCGAGGTGATAGTTAAACTGAAACGTTCGTTATTGACATAAGTTCCGTGATACCAAATCCTCGTATCCAAAAGTATAATGTCTCCGGTATCCACCGAGAAATTAAAACGTTTGCAGACATTTTCACACTCTGGGGTCGGTGCTATGGTCCAAGTTTTACTTCCAATTATTTGACCTTGCCACATCAGACGAGGAATATAGTCGAGCTGGAATTATTGAAAAAAAATATAAAAATTATTCTTCACCGATCAGCCATTTTACTTTTTTAACTTAAATTTTGAGGTTAATAAAATTATAGTCTCGATAGTTTGAATGTATAGCGAGCAAATTACGAATATAAAAGGTCAGTAGGTCAACTAAAAAAAAAAAAAATTTTGCAAGTGACAAAGGATGGATAGAGGGAAAAGAAAAGTTTGAGATGAATTTAGGTTGGTGGAAATGTAACTTACATGCATCATGGCGCCCTGATCATAGCCGAGAAAAATATAATTTGTCGCTGGTATCTCGGCATCATCGGGAAAAAAATGTGGCCTCTCGTAATATTGATTAATCGTCTCCAATACCCGAGGATGACAATTTTTCCAACCAACGTACCAAGCCTCCTCGCCCTCAACATTCAAAGCTCGTTTATCGTTCATCTCGAGTACGTCGCGTAATTTAACAAAATTACTCTTGAAGTGTAAAAATTGGCAGTCTTCGTCAATCGATGCGTACGCATCGTCAATGCTCTCGTACAGAGTTCGAAAAAATTTTAAATTTAATATTTTTCCCGCCGGCCAATGACTAGCAGCGCCCTTTACGATAATCGGCCGTGACGAGTAGGCGAAACGTTCAAACTCATTTTTTGACAAATTTTTCAATATCAGCGCCTCACCAATATTCCGGCAAAAATTACAATTAGAAACGGGCCTCGTAAATTCCCAAATGAAATAATTATTCGGCAGGATGCATCGTGTACCGTACGCGTATTTAGCTATGTTATCAATTGTCGAAAATTTTATTATCGTTGCCAGACATATTGGCAATATGAGAGTTGCGATGATTTTTTTTCTCGAGTGAAGAAACGTTAATATCATTTGTTGCCTTGTTCGATTACATTCTCGCGCATTTACGATATTCTTCAGACTCTCCAATGCGCAGCCGCGCACGATAAATTCTTCGCTCAATTCGAGAAACGCTGCTCGTATTATTTCCACATTTTCTTTCTCTTTCTTTTTCATCGTATTTTTTTTGCATCCATAAAATTTATAATCGTTTTATAAATCATTAAACGAGATCTCATCTTATCCAGAATTGCGCGAAATTCAATACTGAAATTCATGAGTTTCGTTTTCACCTTTATCTTATCTTTTGCATTGAATTATAAATAAACTCCACACCTGTCATCGAGTATTAAGTGGGCTGGTCATAAAAATATAATAGTAAAAAAATATCAATCGCGCGGCAATCCCATTATATTATGTAACAAATCGATTTTTCCTCAATGAATCATTTTAAATTGAAAAAAAAAAAAAATTATAATTCATAATAATAATAATATCGTAGCACATGATAAAATTTTCATCAGTCATCAGATCATTTATCACAATTTGAAAATTCAAAACTTTTGGCACGAAAATATATATTTACCGAAGCCGAAGTGTCTTGTGGGCTATATATGAAAATTTATAATTTACGTTTCTTCCGTTAGCGCGCTCTCTGACTCACGTGGACGAGTAATAACTGTCTATAATATAGTAGCAGTAAATTCTGCTGTATTTATGATTTTAGAAAAAACACTCAACGATAAGAAAAAGTCGTATGGCCTTGAGCCACTAAACGTGCACGGCTGAGAGAGCGTAAAAAAGAAATAAAGAGTTCTCTATTGATCACGCACGAGGAACTTTCTCCGTCCGATTGGTCGAAAAAACTACCAAGAGACTCGATCTCAATAGTAGCAAACTAAACGCACACACACACACACACAGCAAGAAACACGCGTACTGGCGCTCACACATCTGCCTCTCTTGAATGAGACACACCATCCGGTCTTACTTATTTACTACTCTATAACGTCTTTATAAGCTACTGCCCCTCTCCCTCGAAGAATTTTTACCGTGATGAGGAGTTTCCTGCATCATCCACATGTTAAACACATGTGGGCGGTCATTCCTCGTCACTGGCAAAATAAAACTTCTCGAATGAAGGTGAATCGTTACGAGACTTTTTCACATATGCATACAGTTGAGCGGCTAAACCGAGTACATTTTTTTTTTTTATTTTTAAATTCAACCACTTAGAGTTCGATTAGTTATGTAAATTTTATAAAAAAAAAAAAATTCATGAATGATTATTATTTATCGAAATTTCTCTGGATTGTTGAATTAACGAAATTTTGATTACTCGATTCGACGCTAGATGGCGAGGCGACTCTGTGATTCTCACATGCGAGAGTTTGATAAATTAGAAAAATTTACACCAAACTTTGAATAAGATTTTTTGTTTTCTTTATTAATTCTAACAACAAACGGCCCTTAATTATAGATTGAAGGAAGCTGAAATTTTTTGTTTTATCAGCTCAATGAAACATCTCGTTTCAAATAACTTTATTTAATGCAATCACACAATCATAACGTTACAAGTCGTATCCGAAAATAATTTCGGAAATAGAAACTGTGAATGTGCTCGATGACCATTGGTAGGTATAAGATCGATGAGAGTGGAAGCCACTTTCGTTACTTTTTTTTGTTGACAATTTTTATTACATCGGCAATAATTTCCTCGTCGCACACCTTACACCGTATAAAAACCTAATTTACATCTTACGCGAGACTAAATAATTTAAATTTCGTAGTATTGTGCTTGTCAGGATTTATATTGAAGGAAAATGCAGCTAATAGGTACAAACTCCCCGTTTAAATAATAAAAATCATTTTTACCAATAATAATAATAATAAAGAAACCTTTAATCCCAATGTGTTATAGGCCAATGTTGAAAAATAGGTAATAATTTTAGATCAATTTTTATTATGACAAGAAATTCGTTGTTGCTCTACATATAATTAGGTGCGACACTTAATATCACTGAAATACTTTATACCTCTTTCTTTCTTTTTTTCTTTGTTTGTTTTTATTTTTATTTATTTTTTTATCACAAGGGCATTGACTAAAAAACATTTTTCTCACCACAAGTCAGCGACGCTTATTTTGGGGCAGTTACGTAAATTTTCCATTTGTCGAAAAACAATTATGAAATAATACGAAAGAGAGTTTGCGATGCACTCGAGGGTGCTTATGTGAGTGTCACGCGATAATATTATTAATAATAATAATTGTTATTATTATTTTGTTGATTATGCTGTTGATGAGCTATTTTAAACTTTGCTAAATTGAGTGTGTAAAATCCTCACGCCGTATTATCTCATAAATGCAAATCATTATTTTCTTTATTATCGAATTAATCAAAGAAAACAGGACTGAGATTTTCTGTTTTGGGTTGACGATGAACTCGAAGCTCAATATTTCGTGTCTCGTTTTTTTTTTTTACTTTAATGATCGATATACATAACGACGGAATATATTTGGCCAGTGAATGGGCCCCGAAAAGATTTTAAAAAATCAAAAAAAAACTGACCAAATCACATTTTGTCCAAGTTTTTTCACAATAAATTTTGTCCACAATAAACAAGAAAAGAATGTAATAAAAAATGAACTACATTATTTTTTCGCAATATATTATTTTTTATGAAACGTTAGCAGATTTTACGATAAAAAAAAAAAATTGCTAATATTTATTTTCACCAATCATTTTTATAATTCGAGAAGAAAAAAAAAAATACCGCACGAGATACAAAATAATATTTGAAATCAAAACTAGAGAACGCGACTGGTCAGAAGGTGCGAAGAAAAAAAAAATGGTGTCCAAATCGTTTGTACGCATTAAGCATCTTCGATGCAAAAACAGATGAGATTTTTTTTATTATTGTAACCAAAATTTGTGGATAAATTCTCGAGCAACGTTGAAACACTAAAGCGAATGAGCCAATAAAAAAACTAAATGCGCCAAAAAAAGAAAAAAAAAATCACAAACGTTTTCCCATGAATGATGAAACTTTTGTAGTTTCCTGCATCGAGCATTTGTGGTGAGTTTTACTTTTCACCAACGGCACGAGAAAGGTTTGAGACTACTTTGCCGTAACGTACCACAAAATAAGTTATGACTGATTGTTAAAAAAAAAAAAAGAAAAAAAAAAAAAAGAAAAAAAAAAATTAAAAAAAAAATGCGTGACTAGCACAGTGTGGTTCCTTTCGATGTTCACATCAAATCACGCTCTACTCGCGAAGCGGACACTTTTGTTTCTCTCAAGAGCTTTTTTGTTGTTTTTTTTTTAATTTTTTTTTTTAATTTTTTTATCAGAAATAACACCATTTGCCGAGTATCGCATCCTTTATGGCCGTGACGTATTGCGCGGGTACCCAGTATATCCAATATCTCGACGCATCGGTTGTACCCAACTGAATCGCCTGAAAAATTACAAATCATTTACTTGGTATTTTATTTTATATATTTTTGTTTCATTCGTGCTAATCATTGCCAATCCACTTTTCACATCTCTAAACCTTCCCCCCTCCCCCAGGCACCCCTTGCCGCGAGGGGGCAGTCGACATTTGAAAAAACTGCACTAACGACAATTCTTGAACCAAATCTTTGCTACGATATCGAATTTGCACGAGGGCGCAGTCGAAATGTGAAAAAACTGCACCGACGACAATTCTTGAACCAAATCTTCGCTACGATATCGAATTTGCACGAGAGCGCAGTAAAACGTGAGAAACGAAGGATCAACTATTTGTTATTACTTCGTTCGCCTGTCTGCTTACCACCATGTGATATTCAGGATGATCATGAATAGGCTCATTGTGAACTCCCTTTATCGAGTTCATTGGTATCTTGTCGGTTCTCTCCTTTGTGCCAATCCAGAGTTGATCTTGCTCCAATTTGAAGGTAAGTCTCACTTTACCGCCGAGCTTGTTGAGCATTCCCGAGAGCGGAAAATCTGGCAACGGTTCCTGAAAATATATTTGTTTACTTTTTTTCCTTATTTTACAATCTTGTCCTTATTATCCCAAAACTCAAATATTCGAGCTTTGTTTTCGAGGATATTGATAGTGAATAAAAATTTGAGAATTAAGAAATTCATAAAGTTACTTTGGATTCTAGAATGCCTGGCATTGAGTCCTCCGGAATACCCTTGTCCAGTACTTTACGGTGAATTTTTTGTTTCGAAAGAGGTTCTTTACTAGATCCAGAGGCAGCTTCATCCTGTAGCTCGGGTTTCGTTGGAATCGAGACAGCCAGCACATCGTCCAACTTTGATCCAACAATCATCACTTTGGCACCTAAATACGATAATTTGTCTTTAATGAAATTAATGTAAGTAAGAGTAATAATAATAATAAATATTTTAATATGAAAAATTGATAATGAAGAATAAAATTTGAAAGTATCTACAAGATAATAATGAAAAAATGGCAATAAAATAATATCGTAATGCGAGTAAAAAAATTCATGATCGTTATTTGAAATAAAAAAATTATGTTGAAGCGGCAAATTAATGGAAAATTACCATTTGTAACTCCTAAGCTCCTGAGTGTCTGTTCATCTTTGGCTAAACCTTTTATCATAACTTTTTGCATTGCTTTTGGCACAGGTATGATATTTTGTAGATATGTCTTGAGATCGGCGACCGTGCCATCCAGATCGAAGCTAATGTCGATTTTCTGCTTGTTGTAAATTACTTTGAAGTCTATACTCTCTCTGGGTGTTTTTTCTTCGGTCAAGGTTGAAGCTACGTCTTCTAAATTCGATTGCGATATCGCTTTTGATTTATCGTCCATATTGTCTTGTGATGCATCCTCCATTGTTTTCGTATCGACTATAACTTCGCTGCAGGTAGTATTATGGCAATTATTATCATTGCTTTCACCCTCGACAATGCCTGTGAACAAAAAATTAATTACCAACGAAAAATCAGACGAATCTTCATTTTGAATTTTTTTTGTTTTTTTTTAATTCAAAAATTATTCAATTAAAAAATCAATTGTACGTAATTTTTGATACGTGGAAAAATAAAGGCGTATGTTTATATATGTAAACACAGAAGCAGATAGATAAAAACCTAACCAAAGAAAAATCTTTCAAACATATCGATGAAATTTTTTTCAAATATTCATTTTACGAAAAATAATAATTCTTTTCAAAAATTGAAATTTCTCAACAATAAGCGAGTCATTGAGAAACATTTTTAAAAATCTTTTTCACTATACTGAGAGGCAAATTTTATAATCGCGAAAATCATTGTTGTTATAGGCTCTAGCCTGACTTGCACACTTTCGATATTGCAATATTTGTCTATCCAACGACAGAATGATCGATCGAAATGTTTTATCGGGTCGATGACAATTGTGAATTGAACATTTTTAACACATAATGCCTATTCGCCGAAGAAATATATTGAAAAATAAGTGATAAATTGGTGATTATTTCTACACGTACCCAGATACTCCATGATAGAACTGAGACTCTGAGACAGCGATCTCTTCTTATTTCAACACTATTCGCAACTCTCGCGGCAGCGAATCAACTGCAGAGCGCGCTGTAAATTTGTACCGCGCAGGATGCGTTCAAAGGACCTATATGAAGTTGACCAACCGCTTTGAGTATTCAACTTTTTTCTTTTTCTATTCGTTAGGAAATCGTTTGTGGAATAATTGGGACTTTGTCTAATTAAAACGTATGGGAGTCAACCGATCTTTTTTAATCGAGAAATCAAAATTTTTATGTTAAGTCAGCCGAACGCAATTTGACTTTTAACCGATTCGATTGTACGAAGTGTCATAATCGACACGAAATCGTTAGGGGGTGATTAATCGCCTAATTAAATCGTTAGGGAGTCTTTAGTTTTTCCGTCAGATCGGAAAAACCAATTGCGATCAGCTAGAGAACAGGTTACGTTAATGTGTCGTCTGAAGCTGGCCGCAGTATTAGTGGGTTTATCAAATTTAGTTTCATACTAGCTTAATTAATCGACAATTGTTTGGAAGTGTTAAGGATTGTGCAATTAACGTATGATACTTCATAATCGGCCTCCGATAATGGAAAACATACAAAAAAACGGATAGGTCGTCGATCAGTTATTTATATAATCTGAAATTAATAGGTGGACAAATGTCCTACTTTCTCAGCTAATTTTATTCTATCCCGTCTCAATTAGATAATAGCTAATTGGGGATGATTAGAATGGGTAGATGAGAATCATTCATTGCACGAGATAAAACAATTACATATTGTACCCGGCGATATATTATTATTATTATTATTAATCATCCTTTTTTCTTTTATGTCAACCTCGCACATTACACGTTTGTTGCACATTTTATTGTAATGTATTGTTCATTGTATATTGTTCAATTTACGCCATTTTTATAAAGGACAACATGCAAAATAAATTTACAAAAATAAAAAAAATGTACTCGATCCCCATTACCCTGTCGTGGTCACAACGCACGCTTGGCGCGCAGCTCCCACTCTTTTCATTGTCACTAATGTCGAGTGGGGAGCGAACCGGCTGAGCCCCACTAGCAACTCGCCAAGCGTATCATTCGCGTTCCGACTGAGACAGACCAGACAGACAGACCAGACAGACAGACCAGACAGACAGACCAGACAGACAGACCAGACAGACAGACAGACCAGACAGACAGACCAGACAGACAGACCAGACAGACAGACCAGACAGACAGACCAGACAGACAGACCAGACAGACAGACCAGACAGACAGACCAGACAGACAGACCAGACAGACAGACCAGACAGACAGACCAGACAGACAGACCAGACAGACAGACCAGACAGACAGACCAGACAGACAGACCAGACAGACAGACCAGACAGACAGACCAGACAGACAGACCAGACAGACAGACCAGACAGACAGACCAGACAGACAGACCAGACAGACAGACCAGACAGACAGACCAGACAGACAGACCAGACAGACAGACCAGACAGACAGACCAGACAGACAGACCAGACAGACAGACCAGACAGACAGACCAGACAGACAGACCAGACAGACAGACCAGACAGACAGACCAGACAGACAGACCAGACAGACAGACCAGACAGACAGACCAGACAGACAGACCAGACAGACAGACCAGACAGACAGACCAGACAGACAGACCAGACAGACAGACCAGACAGACAGACCAGACAGACAGACCAGACAGACAGACCAGACAGACAGACCAGACAGACAGACCAGACAGACAGACCAGACAGACAGACCAGACAGACAGACCAGACAGACAGACCAGACAGACAGACCAGACAGACAGACCAGACAGACAGACCAGACAGACAGACCAGACAGACAGACCAGACAGACAGACCAGACGGACAGACCAGACGGACAGACCAGACGGACAGACCAGACGGACAGACCAGACGGACAGACCAGACGGACAGACCAGACGGACAGACCAGACGGACAGACCAGACGGACAGACCAGACGGACAGACCAGACGGACAGACCAGACGGACAGACCAGACGGACAGACCAGACGGACAGACCAGACGGACAGACCAGACGGACAGACCAGACGGACAGACCAGACGGACAGACCAGACGGACAGACCAGACGGACAGACCAGACGGACAGACCAGACGGACAGACCAGACGGACAGACCAGACGGACAGACCAGACGGACAGACCAGACAGACAGACAGACCAGACAGACAGACCAGACAGACAGACCAGACAGACAGACCAGACAGACAGACCAGACAGACAGACCAGACAGACAGACCAGACAGACAGACCAGACAGACAGACCAGACAGACAGACCAGACAGACAGACCAGACAGACAGACCAGACAGACAGACCAGACAGACAGACCAGACAGACAGACCAGACAGACAGACCAGACAGACAGACCAGACAGACAGACCAGACAGACAGACCAGACAGACAGACCAGACAGACAGACCAGACAGACAGACCAGACAGACAGACCAGACAGACAGACAGACCAGACAGACAGACCAGACAGACAGACCAGACAGACAGACCAGACAGACAGACCAGACAGACGGACAGACCAGACGGACAGACCAGACGGACAGACCAGACGGACAGACCAGACAGACAGACCAGACAGACAGACAGACCACGCGTTGGTTATGTTCTACATTACCGACTGCCAGTAAAACAGGTAGAGCCAGCATGTTGCCGGCAAATCAGATCCCTAGCTTACCAACTGCCAGTAAAACAGATCTCAAAGCATCTTGGCTCTATCGCGTTAGTTACCAGCTGTTGGTAATGTTACCAACAGGCAGTACATTACCGACTGCCAGTAAAACAGGCAGAGCCAGCGTGTTGCCGGCAAAGCAAATTCCTAGCTTACCAACTGCCAGTAAAACAGCTCTTAACTCGTCCCTTGTTTAACGCGTTTATTACCAACTGTTGGTAATGTTACCAACAGGCAGTACATTACCGACTGCCAGTAAAACAGGCAGAGCCAGCGTGTTACCGGCAAAGCAGATGCCTAGCTTACCAACTGCCAGTAAAACAGCGCTCAACTCGTCCCTTCTTTGACGCGTTTATTACCAGCTGTTGGTCATGTTACCAACAGTCGATATATTACCTGCGGTTGGTCATGTTACCAACAGTCGGTACATTGCCGGTTGTTGGTAACATGGCGCGCGAGGACTGGGCGGGTTGAACGCTGCTGTACTGGCAGTTGATAAGCTAGGGATCTGCTTCGCCGGCAACACGCTGGCTCTGTCTGTTTTACTGGCAGTCGGTAATGTACTGCCTGTTGGTAACATTACCAACAGTTGGTAATAAACGCGTTAAAGAAGGGACGAGTGAGAGCTGTTTTACTGGCAGTTGGTAAGCTAGGAATCTGCTTTGCCGACAACATCCCAGTTCGGCCTGTTTTACCGGCAGTCGGTAATGTAGAGCATATTCAGTTTTTAAGCTCAGCTTAACTTTGTTGCCGGTTAACAGCATAACCAACGCATGTGTGGCTGTCTATCTGTCTAGTTTGTCTGGTCTGTCTGGTCTGTCTGGTCTGTCCGGTCTATTTGTGGTCCGGTCTGTTTGTGGTCTGGTCTGTTTGTGGTCTGGTCTGTCTGTCTGTCTGTCTGGTCTGTCTGTCTGTCTGTCTGGTCTGTCTGTCTGGTCTGTCTGTCTGGTCTGTCTGTCTGGTCTGTCTGTCTGGTCTGTCTGTCTGGTCTGTCTGTCTGGTCTGTCTGTCTGGTTGGTCTGTCTGTCTGGTCTGTCTGTCTGTCTGGTCTGTCTGTCTGTCTGTCTGTCTGTCTGGTCTGTCTGTCTGTCTGTCTGGTCTGTCTGTCTGTCTGTCTGGTCTGTCTGGTCTGTCTGTCTGTCTGGTCTGTCTGTCTGTCTGGTCTCTCTGTGGTCTGGTCTCTCTGTGGTCTGGTCTCTGTGTGGTCTGGTCTCTCTGTGGTCTGGTCTGTCTGTCTGGTCTGTCTGGTCTGTCTGTCTGGTCTGTCTGTCTGGTCTGTCTGTTTGGTCTGTCTGTTTGGTCTGTCTGTTTGGTCTGTCTGTTTGGTCTGTCTGTTTGGTCTGTCTGTCTGGTCTGTCTGTCTGATCTGTCTGTCTGTCTCAGTCGAAACGCGAATGATACGCTTGGCGAGTTGCTAGTGCGGCGCAACCGGTTCGCTCCCCACTCGACGTTAGTGACAATGAAAAGAGTGCATCGAGTACATTTTTTTTATTTTTTTTTATTATTTTACATGTCTTTATCAAAATGACGTAAATTGAACAATATACAATGAACAATATACAATGAACAATACATTACAATAAAATGTGCAACAAACGTGTAATGTGCGAGGTTGCCATAAAAGAAAAAAGGATGATTAATAATAATAATACATCAAGGGACAAAGAATAGTAAATGTATGAAACATTGAAACAGTAGAAATATAAATAAATAGAATAATATATAATATGTTACGGTACAAAGATGAAAACATGGAAATTATTTGTAGATCATATAGCGATAAATGACTATTTTTTTCTCGTTAATGAGATTTTTATAACGTTAAAACCGTAAAAATATAGAAAGAATGCATCATTTTTCAACAAGTAGAAAATGGTATTGAATCATAAACCATTTCACTACCAAACAATTCTTATTTAATTAAGCTTCTACGAAACTAAATTTGTTAAGCCCAAAAATACTGCGGCTAACTTCAGACGACACATAACGTAGACTTGTTCTCTAGCCGATCGCAAATGGTTTTTCCGCTCTAACGGAAAAACTAAAGACTTAACGATTAACGATTAACGATTAACGATTTAATTAGATGATTCGTTACCTCTTAACGATTTCGCGTCGATTAAGACTTCATACAATCGAATCGGCTAAAAGTTAAATTGCGTTCGGCTAACTTCACACTTAAGTTTTGATTCCTCAATTAAAAAAGATCGGTTGACTGCAATACGTTTTAATTAGACTCCCAATCATTCCCTAACCAGTAGGAAAAGATAAAAGTTAAATAGTTAGCGCGGCTGGTCAACTTTATATAGGTAACTTTAGCGGATATACTTTTAGCGGATTAAAATATCCTACCGTTCAAAGACGACAAGAGAGAGATGATATAAAATGACTCAATCGGTAATAAAAACTGCAATACAACTTTCTCCGAGATGGTTGATGTTTCGGGCAAAAGAAAAGAAAATGTGACCGGCGCCTGACGAATTAAAAAAAGAGAAATACAAGTTACGCAGCTCTCATGAGCGATGTCAGCCTTTTTAAAATCTTTTCTATATGTATAAATATGCAAAAAGCTCTTTCAATTTTTAAATATCCCGCTGTTTTCCCGTACTTCCAACAAAGATTCTGATTGGTCAGACTAAACGGATTGGAAAAAATTAGTTCAAAAAAGTGACGCCAGAGCGCGACCGCAAAACTGCTGGCTGGCAGAGATCGCCGAGGTAGCAGCAGTTTCCGCGCGAGAGGCGGGTGTGTTGTCGTATATTTTTTCACGTGCGAGAGGAGTGTTGTTTCTGTTTGGGATAATTCGGTGGTGAAAACCGCGAAAAATGCCGCCGAAGAAGCGGGACAAGGAGCTGGACGGGCAAAAGCCACCCCGAATGGATCAGATACAGGCAGATCATGAGCTCTTCCTTCAGGCTTTCGAAAGTGAGTACAAGTAATTTTTTTCGACCGCACACACACACACACACACACACACACGCACCCTCTCATACACATAACACACCTACATTAAATTCTCACAATTTCTCACAAATATTTATATTTTCTTTTGAATGCCGCGATTTGTGTCAGTCTCGTTCTAAAAATTTTAATTCTGTATCGTGATATTATTATTATTATTATTTTTTTTTTTGCAAATTCAACATAACCCCATCAAGTCCCGATAGGATGGCGACACAGGCGCGGTGAGGCGCGCGTCGGGTCACTTACCTCCCACTTCGTTATAATGCCGATTTGCGCGCGGACACCTGTCATAATTTTCCAACTACAATTCAGCAAAAAAAAAAAGATGTTCCTTGTTTTTTTATCACTCGATATGGCTTGAGCTGAAATTCGTTTACGAGTCGCGTTTCGCAACAAATTGTACTGACCTGTGACACCGCGGAAGGCGGAATAAGATTTTTTTTTTTTGTATCGCTTTGCCCCGTAATTATATATTTTTGTCAAGCATTTTTAATCGTTGAATAAATGATTTAATCGATTGAGCCGATCGATGAACAAGATTTATTTACGTTGCTAATTTTTTTTTTTCCTGCCATTAATGTTAAATTGAGAAAATTTTTGGAGTTGCCTGTGAGATTTTCATTTGTTGGTTAAAAAAAACGAGTCTGTTTATAAATTTTTGAGCTTGTTTACGTTTTGGGCTGAAAAAAAGGGCTTTAACTACGTTTGCCAGTTACTCAGGAGACTTTTTATTTTAATTTTTACAATTGTAATCGAGAAAATATGAAAACAAATTCCTTGCCATCCCTTCTCTCACTGCTCGCTAGGTCTGACGGTGTGATATTTTAGATGCAATTTCCTGTAGAAGTTTCATCGCTGAAAATTAAAAAAAATGTCAGCGAATTTTTATCGAATTTATTAATATTTTGGTCGCTGGGACAATATAAAGTGCTATTTATAGATGCAATCGAAAGGGCTGCAAATTTTCTTCAATGTTTCAATCGGAATAGGCTTTTTGCATCAAAAGAGACACAGCTGATCAATTTCATGAACGATAATGATAATAATTTGCTTTTGGCCAAAAAGTTTTATCATTTTCACGAAGAAGTTGCTGAATTTTTTTTTTTAGGTTACGTTGACTTTTCGCATTATTTTTAATTGTTCTATGAAACTAATGTATAAAACAAACGAAAAGGTTCATTTTCGAGCAGAAAATATGTTTCATGTGGAAAAATAATTCAACGACGACCCTTAAACTCATCGATGACGATAAGTAAATAGATCGCGCATCAATGAAGAATTTATCCGAGTAATTTAATTAAAAAAGTAAAACGGGATCAGAGCTGTTTAACCTGTCAGAATTGTAACAAGAATTGCCGGTACAGGCGTCTCGTATAGACTAGATTTAACCGAGTCATCATATCCCGTTCTGAATCACAGAAGGATCAATTTATATTATTCAAGCGCGATTCTTTATATTAACGCGGCTGCTATTCCGTAAGCGAGAGGCGCCCGAGCGGTCTGCCATCTGGCAGGTTTTACACGAAACTAATTCGGGCTAGATGCATATCTATATACAGCTCGAATATGCATGATACTTGAATGGCATTTGAATTTTCTTTGTTAAAAAAATGTCAGTATGCTGTAAATGTGATTCGATTATTAATTTTGTTTTTTTTTTTCAGAACCGACACAAATTTACCGATTCCTACGCACGAGAAATCAAATTTCGGTGAGTAAATGAAAAAAAAAAATTTTTAAACATATTCATTAAACGGCGTTTATTATTTATATTTTTACTGAAAATGTTAACCAAACGCGAATAATTACGTAAACACTGCGAGATGGGGAAAATTAAAAAAAAAATCACAAATATCCATTTTCGTGAAAATTTAATTACTTTTCATTATGTTTACCGATAGGTCGAAAACTTATAATAATCAATGAATGAATTTATTAACTAGTAATTAAAAAAATATATATTAAGGTAAACAATAAAAATAATTAATTATTTCACGAATGAAGATATTAATTAATTAAATTTGGGCGAGTTGGACGAATGATATTTTGAACGAATTCTTTTTCGTACACTACATAATTTATTTGGGTTGAGAGCTCAGCACTTTCTCGATGTTTTGCGAGATGGCGAAAATTAAAAAAAAAAATTACAAATTTCGTGAAATTTTTATTACTTTTCATTATGTTTACCGATAGGTCGAAAACTTATAATAATCAATAAATCAATTTATTAACTAGTAATTAAAAAAATATATATTAAGGTAAACAATAAAAATAATTAATTATTTCACGAATGAAGATATTAATTAATTAAATTTGGGCGAGTTGGACGAATGATATTTTGAACGAATTCTTTTTCGTACACTACATAATTTATTTGGGTTGAGAGCTCAGCACTTTCTCGATGTTTTGCTCTTTTTTTTTGTTGAAAATTGCATTATCGTTTTCGATTATCCTACTTTACCCTCCGAGCACACTCCAAGTGCATTTGGTCGTGTATTTGGCTAATGCATTTATCATTAGCCATTTCCATTACTCGGAATTTACGACACTGACAATAAGTGAGAAGAAAAACACTTGAGGTGTTTTAATAATTCATTAACAATTTTTTTTAACCCTTTACACTCCATAGGCGCCGCTATGGCGACATGCTTGGAGTTGCTGGTAATTACAAAATTGACTTGAGTGCAAAATGGTTTAAAAAATCATCGGCTGATTTGAAATCTTCATGAATTTAGTAGTCGCAAGAACAAACCATAAAAAAAAAATAATCGCAATGAGTCTAAATTAATTAATTTCGATTTAATTAATTTCGAACTATTAAAACGAGAATATTACTTTTTATTATCGCGGATAATTAAAATTTGGCTCAATCATTCGACTTTGAGAGAAGAATAATAATTTCTGTACATTTTTTTAACATTTGCCATTTGTATAAATTCTCTTAATGATATCGCAGCATCATATTTGTTTTATTATCGATTAAAAATTTCTCGAAACATTTAATTTTTTTTTTACGACAATATTTATGAATAAAAAATTATTATATCTTCGTGAAATGAATTTATTATATTTATCAAATTTCACAACGTTCTTTCACAATTAATCCAAGAAGTAGAAAAATTGTTAGAAAAACTTTTCCATGAAATATAATGATTGGAGTCGAATCAGGTGAAAAATTGAATCGGTATATAATTTTAATGAGAAATCAGCCATGGTGGTTGATTTTGAAATTTATGTTTTGCACCAGAAGTGATAAAACTTCTAAAAAAAAAAAAACTAGTCCAAAGTTTTATTTTATTTTCTACGGTACGTATATTATAAATATATTTATAATTATGATAATATTGATTAAAATTATTTGGGTACCTCAGTAGTTTCAAAAGTGATATTCTTTCAAATGATTTTTTTTTTCTTTTTACATAATGGCAGAAAATTGTTCAAAATTTTTTTTTTATCCTAGAACGAAGCCACATTGGGAATGTAAAATAATAATAATATTTTTCATAAATAAATAAATAAGAATAAATTTTTGCCTGGTCGTTGAAAAAAAAAAGGAGCAAAGCTATGATAGTTTTTTTTTTTCCTAGCAACTTTTGAAATTTGAGACGCTCCAAAATATCTCATCGTTCTTTATTGTTTATTATTATAATTAATATTACTTGAAATTTCAGCCAATATTTCTGTACAGAAATTTGTCGTATATGCGACAACGAATGTCGCGAACACACAAATCCCGTCGGGGATTCAGAATCGATACGATATTGGAGAGATTATTGTCGAAAAACAACAAAGAGCAAAATAATGGTGTTCGCGGTTACATGACCTTGACATTTTTAGGTTTTTACGACAAGAAAGGTGAGAGAAATTAGCGAATTAATTAATTTAATTATTCTGGTTGATTTTCTTTCTTTTTTTTTTATTAAAATTTGTTTCTCTCTTTACAGTCGAAGGCTCGCAGGATCCAGTCAAAGTTGAAACATTATTGTTAAAAATTTGCCATAAGAAACGAAAAGATGTGAGCTCACCGATTATGCAGGTAAATTTGAATTCGACGCCACAAGCATGACAAATCGATCAATCGCTCAACATTAATTTTCTTCATGTTCCATTATTGCCCCAAACAATTATATGCAAAAAAAAAAAAAATGACCGCCATTTAATATTTCTCACAAAATTCAAAAATTTAATATAATCAAACTCAGTCGGCAAAACAGATTTCCCGCAAGAGTCATTGTGAGTGCGAGGGAGCTTTTGCTTTTACTCCGGTATGAAAATTCACCTAAACGGTTGATCTTTCGGACAAACGGAGAGAAAACAACAAAACTGCAGAATTATTATCCGCAATTCTTCGTTTGTTCGAAAGATCAAACGTTTAGGAAAGAATTTTGGTACGCAGTTTTTGTTACCGACAGAGGAGTTGACACATCATCTTGAGACAATTTATCTGATATAGCACAGAATAGCCGCAATAAACTGAGCTATTTTTTTTTCATCCCTTAATAATTATTTTGACTACTGCAATTTTTTTCGAGTTTAACAAAAAAAAAATTATTCTCCAGGTATCCGTGGGTACGAGCGAGGTTCCGATAAATCCTTCGGAAAATCAGCCACCGCCAAAAGCACCAACCATATCCATACCGAATGAATCCTTCAGCTTAAACAATGGTCACATTGCAAAGACGTATATGCTCTTACTGAGGGTATATTGCACGTCGAGCAGTGCCTGCCTTATACATAACTGTGATTTAGATGGTACGAAATTTGGTGGTTTTATTTATTTTTTCTCATAAAAAAAATATAAAAAAAATCATTCGGTATCTCGATGGATTAAAATAAAAATCATTTGATGATTTTTCAGAGCCCGCTCAAAAGAGACGAAAATCATCACCTGGTTCGATGAAACCGAACAGCGGTGACGAGGTAAAACTCTACGGCTCAGAATTAATCGTATACGACAAACACAATCGTTGTCTGTTGACGGACGGCGATTACGAATTGGGCCTGCAGGAAGTACAAACAAACGTAAGATCGAGTCCGAAGAAGCACAATTCGTGGGAAACAATTGCGGATATAAAAGAATGCGGCCCATTCGAAGTGTTCAGTCGGGGTCCGACATTAAAATTTAGACTTAGCTGGACAACAGAACCGAGTCTTGGATTGGTCGACAGGCCGGCACTCATTCATCCGCTGCCAAATGGTGATAATAAGGAAAATCGATCTGGTAACAGTGCGTTCGATTGCGATCCAATCTTTTCCCTCTTGTTTTTTTACATTGAGACGAAATTTTACTAAGATTATCGTGAAATGGGATTTTTTTTTAAATTATTTTTATTAATTAAAAAGGAAAAAAAAGATTCATCGAATCTCGTACTTTTTTTTTTGTTTCCAGCTGATCTCGATCGATGTTCCGCAAATCACAATAACAATAACAATAACACGTCACTGCCAAATCCTAGTCCATTGACGCCATCGAACATGTCCGTGACCATTGAAAAAATTGACGCTTCCGGTGGAACTCAGCAAATTGTATATCAATTTTTGTATAATAATAACAGTCGTCAACAAACTGAGGCTTGTGAGGATCTTCATTGTCCTTGGTGCTCGTTAGATTGCGGCAAACTCTACTCTCTATTGAAGCATCTGAAACTGTGCCACTCCCGTTTCACATTTACTTATGTGGTAAGATTATTGCAAAAATACACAAAAAATTTTTTACCCAATTTTGTTCTGTGACATTTTTTTCAATCGAAAATTCGACACGAATGTCAATTAATCTATGGCGTGATAAAAAAGAGTCAAAAAATCACGAGAATTTCAAAGCAACGTGTCTAATTTTCGATAAATTTTTGTTATTCAAATTCACGGAAATATCGCTAATGACGAACCAAACAAATATTCAGATGTAAAAGACGAAAAAAAAAAAAATTCTAGCCCATTCCACAAGGTGCACGGATCGATGTAGCAATAAATGAATGTTACGATGGTTCGTACGCCGGAAGTCCCCATGAGCTAATATCACAGCCATCCGGAGTAGCCTTCTCACGTACAGGACCAACGAGACGCACAAGCGTCACGAATATTCTCGTTTGTCGACCGAAAAGAACAAGACCGAGTTTGTCCGAATTTTTGGAACTCGATGAAAATGAATTTGAGAGTCAACGACCTTACATAACTGGTCATAATAGGTAATTATGCAATAAAAATCGATAAATTCTATGAAATTTGTAAAAAGAAAAAATCTTCAAAGTAAAATTGCTTAAACTTTTTTTTTTTTTAATACGAATTTATGAATAACTCTTTGGCATTGCTATTATCAAAAACAGGCAATATTATTTTTAATTTGCTCGATTTTGAAGAAAAAAAAAAAATATTCAGCTCACATTGGCTTTTCACATGAGTCGAAAAATTGAAAAATCCTTTCCTTTTTTTTTTTTTTTTACTAATGAAAATTTTCTCCCTCAATCTATAGAATAAAATATCTAAAAATTTTGTGTCTGTTTGCAAAAAAAAAAAAAGGCTTTATCATCACACTGTGACCTGCCTGCCAATATATCCGAAAGAATTGGACATTGATTCGGAGGGTGAGAATGATCCAAAATGGCTACAGACGAAAACAATGATGATGATCGACGATTTTACGGATGTGAACGAGGGCGAGAAGGAATTGATGAAAATGTGGAATCTTCACGTGATGAAGCACGGCTATGTCGGCGATTGTCAGATACCGTTAGCTTGTCAAATGTTTCTCGAGTCAAAAGGTAAAGAATTGCTGATGAAAAATCTTTACCGTAATTTCGTTCTTCACATGAGCAGTTTATTCGATTTTGGGCTGATAAGTCCGGTAATTCTTTACCAAACAATAAAAAAGCTCCAAGAAATAATGAAGGAGGGTGGGGAGGAGGGAGATGTCCGAAGAATATTAAAAAAATCACACGAGGCACAAGTTGAGAGATGGGTAACAACGGGGGTTCATGCATCCTTTGGAACTGGAAAAATATGCGGCGCAAAGACAAATTTTAACAGTGAAATATCAAACACAAATGCGCGTCGAAAGACAACAATGCCAATTGGTTCACCGCCGAGTTCACAAACAGTGAAAAATACCGTATCGATTCACAATACTGTGAGCAAACATGCAAGCATGATTGGGGCATCAACGACAAAAGTTGTTACTCACAATGTGACAAATCCGAGCTCAACGAGCAAAAACAATCCAGCAGCCTTTACATCCGTTCAAGTGACTCTCAATAAAGGGCCAATAAATAATTCCAATAATATAGCCAAAGCAGGGGGAAATAATAATAATGGAGGATCGAACTCGAACGGTCAGAAAGACTCGACGATTTCTCCGAGGCAAACGATCGAGCCACCGATTAGACGCAAAAGTACAAACTCGATCGTTCAAACCGCCGATAATAATCCAATTCCATTGCGACGAAAATCTATGATCTCTGATAATTCTAGTAATGAGTATCACAGACGAAAATTGATCCTCGATGCGATACCAGTTGGTCTTAATGCCAATCAAAAAACATCGCAGAATGGCGCTAATCACTAGAAAACAAGAATCAATGTGAAAACGTTAAATGAAACCACGTTTTGTTATTTCAAAATTATACGTTTTTTCTTTTCTTTAAATTTATCCCATGTGGTATCGCGAAATATTTGATCGTGCTCGTAAATGTGGTTCTTTTTTTCTTCAACTTCATTTTTAACTGCCACGAGTACTAATGAAGTAGCCAAATTTTTCAATTCGTCACCTAAACTATTTTCATCATTTATGAATATTGAAATAAATGGGACATTTTTTTTTTTTTTTTGTCATGTCAGCTTTTTCCCCAAGATGTCAATTGTTTGTGAAAACGATTAATCAGCTCGATATTTTTCATCTACTGAATTATTTTTTCGAGTTAATTTTTCCATCATAAATTTCTCCTGACCGGTTGATGTTTTTTTTCTTCTTTCTTTCTTTTGAGAAAATCGAACTATTATGAAATATATAAACACGCTCTCTCGCCTTTTTTTTTCACGGAATGTCAATCGTTATAAAGAAATTTGTGCATGGCAATATTTGTTACGGACCGAGTTGTTTCCCCATCGTCTTAATTGTTTCATTAAAAAAAAAAAAAAAACTAAAAGTGACAAACGTAATTTTGTGAGAAAAAGTCCGTTACTCGTTAATTTTGTTCTCAAATATATATTTTTTTTTTCCTTTAAAATATTGTCACATGTTCTATGAAATTTTCTCATTCTCCTTCATGGCTACCTATGGAGCTTCATAAAAATTTTGAGAAAAATATTTTCAGACTGTTTTCAGTTAAAAAAAAAAAAAAAAAGCTTCAAACACAAGTGTTGTTTGGTTCAATGAAATGATCAATATTAAATTGTACGATAAGAGAGGAAAACAAAAAAAATATTAATTTTTAAGTAACGAGACGTGGTGTCATCTCTGTGAAAGACCCTCGTGAATTAAATAGAGATATCTATATCACACTGGGAAATGTTATTTTTAACGATTTTACAATATATTAGTGTCGAAATATTAATTCAGTGGTGGCTCTATCCTGTAGTTTCGAGTGGCGAAAAAAATAGTGGCAAAAAAAAAATGAATTAAAAAACATAATGGACGAAAAATGTGAATAATAATCTAAAATGATATTGTTTGACAATATTTTTAAGAACCATTAATATGAAATTAATTGATTATCCCACTGACCTTTGTCTTTAGTATTCAAAGTACAATTTTTTTTGCAACATTTATAAGAATAAATAATATAAAATTAATTGATCATTCAAAGATCACTGGGGTCATTTGTGTTTAGTATTCAAAGTGTTTCCATTGAAAATGTGCTTTATCAACTGTCAAACTGACAGCTCACGTGCTCAATTTGGGAGAAAAAATATTTATTCATCAATATTTATTCGTCATTATTCACGGTTTTTTTCTCACACACTTTTTTTTTTTTTTTTGGGACTTTGAATATTTTTTTGAGTGTCAAAGTTCCTCAAACATCCTCTATGAATTAATTTTTCGACGCTACTGCATCGTAAATCGCAAAAATTACAAATTTCTTATAATAGCGATCTGTTTTACCATCCGAGGGTTATCACACGTTACTAATTTCGAGATTGAAAAAAATAAAAATCGCCCCACGTGCGCAAACTTTTTCGCGCTATTGTACGTTTTTTTTTTTTTTTTTTTGTACAGTATTTGTTGCGAATAATACAATTGCAATTGAATGAGAAGAAAAAAAAGAAAAATATTATTACAACTTGGTTTAAAAAAAAAAAAAAAAAATGGGATACTTCGTCACTGTTCTTAGACGTGTTAGATTCGATTTTGTATTCAGTGTAGAGTTTCCTACAAGAAAGAACGAGGCGAGAGTGTGTGTATGTGTGTGTGTGTGTGTGTAAGGAAACGTCGGATTATGTTCGAAATTGATGCAAATTTTTTTTCTTTTTCTTTTTTTTTCCTTCGATGAGTTTCGGGACTTTATCCAAAAACGCTTTATAAACAATAATATTTCGAAATATCCCCGTGTCAAAGCATTTTTTCATCTATCTGTGCACAACGACTGCTCGGCACGTTTTGTTTTTTTTTTCTTCTTTTTTTTTTCCAACTAGTTAAACCAATTTTTTATTTACTCTAGTCAAACGCGTTATCCCTTTTTTTTCATCGTTGCTACTGAAATTTTCTCGAAACTCTAGCCTGAGACGATAATCACCGTAAAATAGTTTTTTTTTTTTTTTACTGGATGGAAAATATTGTCTCAAAATGGTTGTGGCTCCATCTGGATTCAAGTTTGCCAAGTTGATTAAATCTAAAATCGTCTCGCTTCGATTATAACCAAATGTTTGATTGCTGGCAATGATCGAGACAAAACCATGTTTCTTGGATAAAATGACCGCTGGGAATGGATTCGAAGTATTTTATAGCTACATTTTTAAGTCTCGGAATGTTTGTTTGTGGACAAAAACTTGAACAAAAGAAAAAAAAAAAACTCATTCATTTTGTATAATATGAGATGTCATTTTTTTTTTCTTCAATCGTGCAAAAGCCCATTGACCTTTCGTCACAAGGCTCGCGTGACAATTATTATTATATATTTTTTCCCCCATTTTACCCTGCCGAATATGCTGTCAAATATAAAGATATCGATCCTAGAGGTCAGCATGACAAAAAGAAAAAAAAAACACTTTTCGTTCAAATTTCAATCCAAGCAATAATTTTTAATTCGGGAATAATAATTTGAGAGTGAAAGTGCCTTCGCCAAACTCGTGGGTCTGTTGATGAGAGGGACAGTCGGCAATCTTCAATCAGAGGAGGAGGAGGAAGATCGAATTACTTCCATTTTGGCGAATGGAGCGCCGAGAGTGCTCACTTCGCTTTATTAAAAAAAAGGAAAAAAAGAAAGAAAAAAAAAAGAAAAAACATTTCTAATGCATGTACTTTTCGGCCTTATTGTTGACCGTCGTTCTCCCAGACGCTCAATTGGGACTAAAAAAAGAAAGAAAAGAAAAAAAAAAAAAAAGCCTGATTGGTACATTGTTATTCGATATCAACTTATGTATTATATAATGTACTACAAATACTGCCCACGGTCGTCCGAAGAAACGGTTTTCCAACCCTTCATCACCCTTAAATCTACATCCCTTATTATTAATTTTTCTTCTCTCTTCTTGGTCTTTATCGCAAGGATTTCATTTACCGACGCGATTTTCATTAATCGAGGAACGCCGAATCTCCGGATTCTTCCGACGACCTTTGACCATTGCCATTCAATATTATCGTCTATGATAGAATGTAAATAGAAAAAAAAAAAAAAAAAAAAAAAACAATAAAATCTGTGGACACAATATCTGTTTTGTGAATTTTTCATTCGTTCCTCTCGCATTTCTAGATTTACAAAAAAAAAAATCTTCCTTCGACGTGAATTTTTAATATTCTGTTAAAATTTTCTAAATTGCCATTTTTATTTTCACCAAAATTTCACCTTGATATTTTGGCTAGGGTCGATATTGTGGATGTAAAGACAATAATGAATGTGTTCAAAATTTTGTGAGCAAAGTAAGAAAAAAAAAACAATAGAATTTTTTTCTAATATCTCAATAACAATTAAGTTGTTGAGCCTCTTTTGCTCTTAATTCTCATGAGGATCATTTGCTCAACCCTATCATACGTGAAATATTGTGGAAAATTGATATTTATCTGTTCGATATTCCAGTCTAAATCTCGTCTGGCTATACATCGAAGAAATTCTTCGTACATCGGCGCAACTGATTCAAAATTAATTATTGTAAATACGTAGCGTTTTTCCAAAGCCACGTAGGCAATTCTTGAGTAATCATCGTCAAACAATTGAGCCAACGTATTGACAAATCCATCGGTAACTTTATCGTCATAGATGACTGAAAAATGATTAAAAAAAAAAAAAAATCATTAATATGGCAGTAAAAAAAAAAGAAAAAAGTTTAATCAAAATTTAATTGTATTAAAAATTGAGTTACGCAATTAACAAATTAGCTTAATCAAATTTTCATTAAATTAATTCTAATAATATTTTATCAAACAAGCAACTCACCATCAGCAGCCAAAATGATATTTACATCTTTCAATTTTTCCCTCAAATTAGACGACCAATTTAAATCCAAAAAGTTCAATTCCATTATATTAAATTTTGATCGTACGAGGTGTTTGTTTCTTTCAAAATTCGCTTCGATCAATTTTAATATTCCTCCGATATTCACATCTGGATAAATAAATGTTAATCATTTTTTGTTCATGTAAAACATATTTTTTTTTTTTGTTTCTTATCGAGTTAAGCAATTTTGTTTGCTCGAGAAATTAATCTTTGCGTGTATCGTAAATCAGACACATTTTTTTTTTACTCGATATTATTAATGCGAATAGGGAGGGGAAAAAAAAACGAAAAAAATATGTGCTCGCACCTGTGCAAATGATTTCATTAGCCAATAAACTCGCAACGATACTCGTCAGTCCTACACCTGAGCCAAGTTCCAAAATATTTTTCTTCTCAAACAAGTGCGATTGTGATAAAATGTAATCGGCCAACAGGAAAGCTCCTCGCCACACCTGCAACCCGACTAGCTCCAATTCCGTAGACACGCTATACTCTTAAGAGACAAACAAATCAAAACTTTTTTCTTCTTTTCTTCTTCTTTTTTTTTTTGATGAAAAATAAAATATTCAAAAATTTAAATTATTACCTATTGTGATATTATCTTTTTTTTCTCGAGGCAAAATCAGGTCACCATCATCGTCATAATGTAAAGTTTGATTTTTCCTTTTCGTCAAATATGTCGGACGTAGAAATGAAAATGTCCTTATCACATCTGCAATTAAATATAATCGTTTTCAATTAAATTAAATTTTTTCCCGACAGAAAATTGATAAGAAAAAAATAAAAATTGCACGCAATAAAAAAAATATCGTAATCTTTGAGTACACTTACGATTTTCTCCAGAGTCGACTGTCGATTCGTTGCTTTCTGTGTGTATTTCTGAAGTTACTTTGTAGTTTGCCATCTGGAAAAAAAAACGAAAAATACATATCGATTTTACAAGTGAATTTTACATATTGGCTAATCAGGCTAAAAAGCACAAGGACGAAGCGATAAATTCTTTTTTTTTCGTTTAAAAAAAATGAATCCATAAAGAATTTTATTTTTCTTCACAATAATAAAATGAGTAAAAAAATTATCGCTCACTGCACTTTTATATTGGTTTTTATTGGTAGTAAAATCAATTTTTTTTTACACCTGGAATATTTTACAATTGATGATAAAATAAAAATAAAAAAAAAAAAACAAACGTGCGTCTGAGTCAGATGCACCGCGTTAACGTTATACAATAGAATAATGAAAGACTCGAAACTATGACGAATTATTAATAGATTTTTACTGTCCCTGCTGATTATGAAATATTGTCGTGTTTTTTGGCACATGCTCAATATCATTCAAGAGCCTTAGTCGAACATCATATTTGACCGTACAAGATACCATAAAAACTCACATCTAAAAAATTGCATGTTAAAAAAAATAAAATAAAAAAATGGTCTCTTCATCCCCTTAATTCCAAGTTAATAAAAAATATAAATATATCTTCTACGTTTGTCAATGAGCTGTAAATCAACGTGTTGGCGAATCGAAAACATTTTAAGAAACGGTAAATCAGAATTCCAATATACCGTTATTCGAAAATTTCTCTATTGTTCGAATTTCAAATATTCATGGAATTTTAGATCCGTTATTATTGCGCCGCTTTTTTTTTCTCCACCCAATTAAAGAAAATTCTTGTCAAATTAAATAATTATTTATTATTATAATGTTGGAGAAATCAAGAATTTAGATGAAAAAAAAATGCAAAATACAGCCGAGATAATACATTATAGACGAAAACGTGTAATATATATTATAATGGCGTCGTGTCGTTCAACCGGTTTTATGGTTTGAATTCAAATTATACAGCATAAGGAATATATAATGTGACAAAATAGCACTGCGCAGACGTCACAGACGAGTCCGCATGGGTTCGAGGCTTTTTGAATTTATTGTTAGCCTAAAGACCGTTTTTTTTAGACTTTAATCATCGCTTAATTAATCTGCGATTACATTATGTCAAAATTTGATAAAAAAAATATATAATATATATATATATATATATATATATATATATATATATATATATATATATGTAGTACGAGTGACACATACTATAGATTGCATTTGATCTGTAGTACATATAGAGATGAGGGTAAAACACAGCCTCAAAACAGAATTATATATATTTAATATCCTTTCTGTATAATTACCCATCATGCCCCCCGTCTCTCCCCTACTTCGAGCTATGACCTTACAACCATTAACATTAGCCGGGATTAACGGTATTTTGAGCAATTACGAGCTGTCACTTCCATACATTTTAGGTTAAACTAAAAGTCCGCAAAGATCACTGCGATAAGATTATGAGAAATTTTACTGTTAAATATTTCTATTGTAATAAGTTTCCCCACTCATCACCATAATTAAGTCTCTCTTATCAGACCCTTCAAAAAATTTAAAACCCATCGAAATTCGAATTCCAATGAATTCTTTCCTCGATTAAAAATATATATCGAGTGTCCTATATATGTATTTCCTACTACTCTGTCGGTACTTTGCAAAGTTCCTCTACGCATATATATATATGTAGTTTCGAAACAAAATCGAACATAACCCAATATCTTTTATTGTATTAAAATTTTAATAAATATAATTTTATCTAAAGAGAGCAATTAAATTAATAATCACGAATTTAATTTCGTATATATTATTATTTTAATAATAATGATCAAAGTTAAATTTTTGACCGGTGCGATTTATCGCTCATCGGACATTTAGCAACAACTGATAATCCAAGTTCGTTATATCGAGAGATTAACCCTTGAACCTTGCTTATGATTGAAGCGCATATACATGTCGTCTTACACGTTGCAATAATTTGGGCCAGCTCAGTGAAAAAGAAAAAAAAAACGCGCCGGTTAAAAAAAACGCGTGGTTGAGAAAAAAATATCTTTTTGGGATATTTATCATCCTTCGTCGGGCTATCGACAGAGGGACGCGGGACGTGGGAAGTCACACAGCGAGATGGCCGATTGTCGACCATCTTCACGAGAGAGAGAGAGAGAGAGAGAGAGAGAGACAGAAAGAGAAAGAGAGAGAGAGAGAGAGAGACAGAAAGAGAAAGAGAGAGAGGGAGAGAAAGAGAGAGAGGGAGAGAGAGAGAGAGACAACTTGCGACTCGACCAATCAACAGCCACCACGATCAACAGCAGTGCCACGCGTTACCGCGATTCACTGACAGCGTGTGCGTGGAATACAGGACGTGAATACGGCATAACTATACTTTAGAGATATCCCCACCGCGACAATTCGCCGCCTGGTTGTGTCTCTCATCTCTCCGGCTTTTTACAGCTCTTGGGGTCGCTCTCTGTCTCTCTTTTTGCCTTTCACTCATTCCGCGTTGGCTCTCGGGCATTCTCTCATCGTCGGCGCTTCCTGTGTGTGCCACGCACAGAGCTCTACGTCAATTTTTTTTCTTTCATTTAATTCTTTAAACAAAATCTCACATACTTTGAGCCACGCGCTATTTTATCACGTAAAAAAACGACGAGGAAAACAAACAACAAAAAAATCAAGATAATTAACGAAAATATAATGAAGTTTACCGGGATAATTATTGTCGCGTTATTCTGCCTTGGAGGATCCTACGCTGACATCAAGAGCGAGGACGGTGTTCTAGTTCTAGGCACTGAAAATTTCGAGCAGGCCGTGCAGGATAATCAGCACATACTTATCGAATTTTGTGAGTATTAATAATAATAATAATAATAATAATAATCACGCTGATGAAATATACATATATATCTATAGTGTGTGTATGTGCATGATGTGTGGGTCTAATTGGCGAATGTTCGACAACTTGCAGGAGATTTGTCGAGTTTTGTTATTACTTTTTTTTTTTTGGCTCCTGTTGCTTCTCGAATTTGAGATTCAGAGGATACTATGTGAAAATATGGCAGAGAACGTTAGTGAGATTCCAGATGTTTGACCTAACACGTCAGCACAATGAGGCGAAGATGAAACTATAAGAGATGCTCTCGCTATTGTGATTGCTCGATTTTATTTTAGTTATATATATATATATATATAGAATCGTAGTATCGTTAATGTTAATTTTTCTCAATGAAATTTCATGTTGCATGACTATGAGTACCAAATCTCCATATATATATATATATATATATATATATATATACATGTGTGTGTGGGTGATACATGTAGAGGATAAAAATGGTCAATTCCAGAGAGTCTATATAGACACCTACACACATGTGCACAAATGAATTGATTTAAAGCGCACGAATAACAATTTGATCAATTTGATATTTCAACATTTTAAGCTCCTTTCTGTGTCCAAGAAATTGCATAAAAGTGGCAAATTGTTTTTTGTTTCCATGCACAGTTGGATAGAAAAAAAAAAAAACGTGGCAAAAGATATAAATTGTAAAATAATTTTTTTTTGACTGCGCGTCGAGAGATTGTCGATTATTGAGAGAATTCAGACTCATTTCTCATACTAGTTTTTGTTAAACAATAAAATAATAATAATTAATAATAATTAATAATTATTTAAATAATAAATTAAGAAAAAAAGTTGAAAAAAAAACTTTTTTTAAATTTTTAACCTTGAATGACCGGAATGGTTTCTCTCGTAATTCAGATGCCCCATGGTGCGGACACTGCAAGGCCCTCGCGCCCGAACTCGTCAAGGCCGCCAAGAAATTGGAAGAAATGGGATCAGATGTGAAATTGGCCAAGGTTGACGCTACGATCGAGACGGAGCTTGCCGAGAAGCACGGAGTCAAAGGATATCCGACAATCAAGTTTTATCGAAAAGGTTCAATGATCGAGTACAGTGGCGGTCGTCAAGCTGACGATATCGTCGATTGGATCGAGAAGAAAACTGGACCTGCCGCCAAGCCATTGACGAGCGTCAAGGAAGCCAAAGACTTTGTTGGATCCAAGGATGTTGTTATCATTGGTTTCTTCAAGGTGATGACAGAAATTCATTCAGTTTTTTTTTCTTTTTTTTTTTCACAAAAAAAAAAAGAAAAAAAATCGTCACTCCAAATATGATATATCTTGTTATGAGAATATTTTTCGATCCTCACGGGGACAAAGATTCAAAAATGATTAACTAGCTGAAACATCGAGAAAAAATTTCAAATTGTTTTTTTTTTTTTAATACAATATGAAGAATTTTGAGAAAATGACTTTTTTGTTTTAGCGATAGAAATATTTTTGCTTGCGTCAGAGGAGATAAAATTTTCAAGATTAATGATTTATTCAGCCAAAATCTAGAGAGAAAGTTGTAAGAGGTTGAGAATATTTTTCCATATAGTTAATTAACTCGTCAACGAGTTAACAACGATATAATTAATTATTTAAAAAATATAATTTAATTACCAAAGAAATGTTTTATTTTTTCTTTCTCATTATTATAGGACGTCGAGTCAGACGCTGCCAAAGTATTCTTGGATGTTTGCAATACGATCGATGATCATGCATTTGGTATCACGAGCGACGATGAGGTTTCCGCCGAATACAAAGTCGATGATGGAAAGGTCGTGCTCTTCAAGAAGGTGCGCAAGTTCATTCAATAATTTTTGATAACAAAAAAAAAAAAATTGTTATCATTTTTGTTCAAAAAAAAATTATAAATGTCAATTTTTTTTTAAATTTAACATTTTTTATTTATTTTTTTCCAAATCAGTTCGACGAGGGCCAAGCTGTGTTCGATGGTGAATTCGAAATAAATGCTCTCAAAAAATTCATCACCACACATGCGCTACCACTGATCGTTGAATTCAATCAAGAAACTGCGCAAAAGATTTTCAGCGGCGAAATCAAAAGTCACTTGTTGGTATTCTTGAGCAAAGAGGCCGGCGATTTTGAGAAGCATGTCGAAAATATTAAGGAGCCATCCAAGGATTTCCGTGGCGAGGTATTTTCATCATTTTTTTTCATCTTCAAATTTTTTTTTCCTTTTTTTTTCAAGCAAAATAATTGCTGGTTCGATTTATCTCTGAAATTTTAGATAATTTTAATGTAGAAAAAATCTTATAATAATTCCACCGAAATAATGCCAATAAAATAAGTAATAACCGAATAAGTGCCAAATAATGATTTATCGAGCTCAATTTTTAGTACAAAGTAAAATTTGAATGATTTTAATTTTTTTTTTTTAATTCTCCCACAGGTTTTGTTCGTCACGATAAACGCTGACGAGGCCGATCACGAGAGAATTTTGGAATTCTTCGGTATGAAGAAGGAAGATGTGCCAGCGATGCGTCTTATCAAGCTCGAGCAGGACATGGCCAAGTACAAGCCAGAAAATCCTGCATTGACGAGCGAGAATGTCAAGGAATTCGTCACTGCCTTTACCCAGAATAAACTTAAGCGTCACCTCTTGACTCAGGATTTGCCCGAGGATTGGGACAAAACACCCGTCAAGGTTTTAACCGGCACAAATTTCATCGAGGTCGCTCACAACAAAGAGAAGAACGTTCTCGTTGAATTTTACGCACCCTGGTGTGGTCATTGCAAGCAGCTCATTCCGATTTACGATGAGGTATGAATTTTTTTATTTATTTTTTAGCCCATTCAATTATTTCAGCATCGACGTATATTTCTCGATTTCTCCGCGTGCGTCAGATGAGCTAATTAGAGAAATAATTTTCATTACAGCTCGGTGAAAAATTCAAGGACAATGAAAATGTCGTTATTGCCAAAATGGACGGAACTGCAAACGAGCTTGATGACGTTAAGATAAACAGCTTCCCGACAATTATGCTATTCAAGAAAGATACGAACGAGGTACGTACACACACTCGATTATTTATCAATTTTTTGCCAAGTTTTAACTGCTAATCGTTTTTTTTTTTTGATAGTTGGATAGTTTTTTTTTTTCTAATAAATTTTTCGTTCGAGTGAAAGATTCGAAGAAGAATATTCGATAAAAAATATTATTCTCTCCCATTGGAATTTGTTTGAGCTTATTGGGCAATTATTGCAAAATTGAAAAAAAAAAATTTATCAAAATGGCGAGTTTTTATTGAACCAAAGGAAATTCTTATATTCTTCAGCAATATTTCTCAATTTGGGGGACCCCCCCAACTATTTTTACCTTTTACGAGTTTTTTTTTTTGGCAATTGATAATTTTTCATAATTATTTTATGGCTAAAAATTAAAACGCAAATTTTTCAGTGAATATAATTTTATGATTTTTTTTTTCTTCCAGGTCATCGAATACAATGGCGAAAGAACACTCGAAGGTCTATCAAAATTCATCGAAACCGGCGGAGTTTACGGACAAGCCGCTGAAGAGGTAATTAAAAGGAGGATAAAAATTTCCGAATTGTCAAAATTTATTCTTTGATTTTCTCTTTTCTTCATCACAAAATGCGTCATAAATTTTTTTTATCGCCCGTTCGGCAACGAAAAAAAAAAAAAAAATTCGATCTAATAAATAAATTAAAAAAATATAATTTATTTCAGGCCGAAGAGAAGGACGAGGACGACGATGCGCCAAGACGAGACGAGTTGTAAGAGTATCAACGCAATCAGCGTAAAAAAAAAACAAAACAAAAAAACAAAATGGCGATACCAACTAAATCGTCTCTGTCAGGCATTCACTTCGACTCGAAGATACACCCCAGTCTACCGTCTCTCACTAATTACATACACATCGAACAGTGTGCACCGTGGCCATTATTCGAGGCTTTTCTCTCCCCCGTCTTTTGCCCCGAATTTTCATTTTTTTTTTCTTCCCCTTCCACTAATTTTCACATTGACCACCGTGCGCGCTGTCGCGAGTTCAAACTTCCGGCGGAAATTCTACGGTTTTTCCCGTTACGAGCTCATGTCCGATCGATTTGTAAAAAATAATTTTGATAATTAGTTTGGGCGTTATAAGTTTTATTTCTTTTTTTTTTCCGTTTCTCATAATTTTTATAATCCAACTTTCATTTTGGCAAGCGCGTACTTAGCTCGTTCATGCCACATTCCGGTGAATATTCTCCCCCCTCCCTCCACCTCTCTCTCTCTCTCTCTCTCTCTCTATTGTCCTCTCATGGGCAAAAGTTAAATGGAGCAAAACTAACGCAACAATGTGACGATGAAAACAAAAAAAAAGAAAAAAAATTCTACCGTTTGTCCCAGATAATCTTTTATTTTTATAAAATAGTTTTCATTTTTTTTTTTTTTTTTTCTTCTCAGTCTTCGATGTAAAAAATATTTCACATATAATCGTCGCGCATCTTTGATTATAATCGATAATGGGGACACACACGCTGCAGCAAAAGCATGTGGCAAAAAAAAGAAAAAAGAAAAATGAAATTTGCACGAGAACATTTTTTGTTTTTTTTTTTCACCCCGTCTCCTAATTATTCCATCATTGAGCATTTAAATGAATTAACACACAAAAAAAAAACTGGTTGTTATGTAAGTTTAGGCTACGAATTAATTGAGTGTATATCCTATAGTTTCGAATGACTGAAACACTGAAAATCTTTGCGTTTTATTATTAATGAGATTACGAGAAATCATGGGCGAAATTTATATCTTTTAAGTCTTTATTATATATTATTCTTAATATATAAAAGAAAGAAAGAAAAGAAAAAAAACACTGATATTATTCTCTATTTCTCTGTTTTACATTATTATTATTTCCCATCCCCAAAATTATGTTAAAAAAAATTTCTACCACATGAAAATGAAGCGACACCTTTGTTGATTTTTTTTATTTTTAATGAAAATTTATAAAATTGTTGAAAAAAATTCTGGGCGCGAAATTACAAATAGTTATCAAATGGAAATTTTCGACAAAAATGCAAAAAAAAGTTTGAGGATTGTTGAATTTTCGATATTTTTGGGATTAAATTTTTTTTTTTTTAAATTCGTAAATTTTTTATATTTGCCTCACACGAGAGTTCGATTTATTGATATCAAACTTTATGCTAATACGAGGAAAAAAAAAAGTAACGTTTTGTAATTTTAAATTTGGTATCAACAGCGAGTAATTTTCATTAAATTAAAACTTTGTTTTGATTTTTTTTTTTTTAACAACATTTATCGCGTCGTGTAACTCGCACCGTAGAAATATTAAGATGTCGAGTTAAAATATATTTCACGAAGTTTGGTTCAATTACGATTTTATCAGATTTTATGATTTTTTTTTTTTTTTTTTTTGCTAAATTTTTTCATAAATGGCAAAATCACTTTATAATATAAAATTAAAGTGAGAAATAAAAATTTCTTTCCTTGCATTTTTTTTTTACCATGAGCAGAATAATTATTAAAACGAGACAAAAAATTTTCCATCAAATTTTCCCATAAAAAAAAAAAAAATTTAATTCATATATTTATGTTTAGAAAAAAAAAAAAAAATTAACCTGCAATAAATTTGCAAAAGTCGCTCAAAAAACACTTTGGTTAACATTATCAGTAAAAAAAAAAAAAAATTGTATCTATATACACATTTTATATTTATATAAATTTCAATGTTTTTTAATTTATATATAATTTTTTTTGCCCAATCAGGATAACGAGTCAGCAAGAGTAATGAAAGAGGGCCTCGATCTGTCGTCTCTGAGTAACTTTGTCGAGGAAATATTGTCATCGACGGAAAGCGTAAAGAGAGTGTTGGAAATTGAGTGTAATGAGGCGAGATTTGTTCTACGAGCGTTTCCAATTGAAATTTTAGTCACAAAGGAAATTGACGAGTCTTACTGTACGTGCGATTGTGTAAGTATTAAAAAATTTTGTTTTTTTTTTACTTCTGTATTTTCTTAATAATGAATTTTTCTAATTTGTTGATTTTAAATTTCTCGAAAAAAAAGAAAATTCTTCAAATGGAAATTTTCAACAATTTTTGTTTCCCTCATGTGATTGGTTTTTTTTTTTTCTAGAAATCCTCGTTGGAAAATAATGCCAAAGAAATTGTCGAAGGAATTGCCAGAGCGCTTGTTCAAGCTCAACAATTGCGTGAAAAAGTAGCGATGAATATTTCAAAAGAAAAACGAAAAGCACGCGAGCCGGATATTAAGACAATTTATATGCCAGATAAAAAATTAATGACGAAAAAATATCGAAATATCGAGGAGAACGACGGGCCAAAGAAATTAATGAAAACATCAAAGGGGGAAAACAATTCTAAGCTATCAGTTGGATCGTCAATGGGCAAAGTTGCCGTTGTAAAATCGAATGGAAAATCTTTCGATGTAAAAAAATCGTCACGTGAATCAGGAGAAAAATCTGCAATGAAATCAAAAACGGAAAAAAAGCTTCTCCTATTATCAGCCGGCAACACAATGAATTCAAAAAATATTGCCAAAGGGAAAACAGTGAAAAATTTCGTAACAGCTAATAAGTCAAATATAAAAAATTTGCAACGCAATTCAAAATCAACGATTGATCTGTCTCACGGATACTCCGTCAATTCCACAAAGGTTAAGAATTATTTCCACGCAATTTATCGTTTAACGCGATTTTTCGGTTCTTTCGCCTCTTGGAGGTTCCTAAATAAATTGATAATTTTTTTTATCATCTCAAGTAGGTCCCTAGATAAGGAGATAAGTTTTTTTACTTATCTAGGAACCTCTAAGAGGTGAAACAACCGGAAAAGGGACCATTGTGATTGATATAGATAAATATCTATACTGACAATTAGCCATAATGGCCCCTTTTCCAGTTGTTTCACCTCTTGGAGGTCCCTAGATAAATAGATAATTTTTTTTACCATCTCAAGTAGGTCCCTAGATAAGTAGATAAGTTTTTTTACTTATCTAGGAACCTCTAAGAGGTGAAACAACCGGAAAAGGGACCATTGTGATTGATATAGATAAATATCTATACTGACAATTAGCCATAATGGCCCCTTTAACAGTTGTTTCACCTCTTGGAGGTCCCTAAATACTGACAATTAGCCCAGATAAGTAGATAAATTTGCCTGACAATTTCAAATTGTCATTGGAAGAGTCTTGTGACGATTTTCCTTGTAGTTAAATTATTTTAATTTTATTTTTTTGCAATTTTGCGACTCAACAGTCAAAGCAATCGAGCGAATTATCATCATTAAGTGGAACTTCCGGTGCTTTGAGCGGTTGCTCAACTTCCATCGCCGAATTGAATGATTTGATGGCCAAAATTTCCGTCAAAGAAGGAAAAAGTTCATCGACAAATTCTCTCGAGACCTCAAATCCTCAATGTCCATATCACAATCGAGATGGGAAAAAAATTATTCAACAAAATTTACGATCAACGGTCGACATAATGGAGGGTCTCGATAGATTTGGAATTCCTGGTGAAATTTTACGAAATTTCAAGATTTATCATTTCTACACGAGTAAAGAATTTTCATCTCACGAGATTGCTGATAAAAGGAGTGAAAAATCTGCCAAAAGATTTATCATGGAATTTGATAAAATGGTATGTATGGGCGATGCTTGGGCGAAATTGTGAATTAATTTGCTAATTAATTGCCATTATTAATTTTCTTAAAATTGTACAACTCATTTCTACCATTTTGTGTGTTTGTCATTCAAGAACGAGGAACGGAAGGAACAACGAGAAATTGACTATCTGACACTCGCGAAAATAATTATTGGCTTTGGATCAATTTTTCGAAATTTGTACGAAGAGTCTGCGAATATTACCGAAAATTTTACAGATATCAGCGCTCGATATGGCCAACTTGATTTTTGCTGCAAGAGCGGCCATTTAATAAAATTTGATTCGGTTAAATTTAGAAAAATTAAAAACTCATCAAGGTCAAGATACGATCAAACACCCTCCAGAGGATGGTTGTCGAATGGCGTCTGGAATCGAAGCGATCCCGACACTTTTCCTGGTCAGTTTTTTTTTTCTTTTTTTTCTTACATTTTCCTTATTCATAGAGGAAATTTTGCATTCGTAAAAAGAAACATTTTTTTTTTATTTAAAAATTTTAATACTCCCGAGACTTTAGTTATTTTGGAAAAAAAAAAATGGTAAAATTTAAATTTTGCAGATACGACAAGAGTCCACAGCATACGATACGCAAATAAAAATCAATTATTGTCATTCTTCGATGTCAATCAGCGTCTTCAATTATTACTCTATCATCGAAATATAATCGAATTAATTATGGATAATGTTATCCCGAATGTATTAAAAAATTTCGATCACAGCAGTAAGGAATATTCCGAAGCTTATAAAATGATTTTTACAATAGGACAAGTATTGAATCCTAAAATGTCAGTGCTGGTAAGAACGGATGTATGAATCAAAAAACCGGAAGTATCGAATGAGAAAAGACTTGGAATGGTTGTCATGGCGATATATATATATATAAATTGGACGAATTAATCGATTCAACGAGTTTTCACAACGTGAATTCCTTCTCATTATTTTTCATTTGTTTTCTTTGTTGTATAAATTGCGTGACAGACGAAATATATGTACAAAAAAACAAAATAAATAAATAAAACAATCAAATAGCACGGAAATATTTTTATTCGACAAGTTATTTTTCTCGTTTACTCCGAGCTATCGCGATTAAATATTAAAAAGTGAATAAAAATGGAAACACAATTTGTGTATTTGAAGCCACGTGGAAAATTTGGAAAATGGTGCAACTTTGAAGAAAATGATAAGCTTGAGATAAACATTAAATCAAATTCAATATTGATGCATGATTATGTCAGGCTCGATCCGGTAGCACAAGGAACTCAATGTAGCAAAAATTATTCAGCTCACGAGGTGAAAAACCAAAATAATAATAATAATAATAATAATAATAATAATAATAACGACCCCCCTTCAAGAGATTCAAACTTGAAAAATTCATTTTCTTTTGTTATTCCAAATGGAAATGGCGTTCGTGAATTCCCATTTGTTCGTTTTTGGTTTTTTTTTCTTCATTGCAGAAAATGAACTTTTTACCCCTCAATAGACAATCAGCTCACGAAATTAAACGTTGGAGCAAAAAAATATTTCAATTCTTTCCCGTGGCCTTTGTATCATTTTAAGAATAAATCACGACAAAATTTTATATTTTAGATAAACACGACGACCGCAACATTCAAAGAGTCCGGTTTGCACCACGTCGAGGGTGGTTGGCCCAAGGATGTTAATATGCACGATTTGGAACAGACAGTTCGATACAGACGAAAAATAGAAAAAGATGAATTATATATTCACACTATGCTCCAATTATTGCCTGTAATTGAATTATTGGCTGAAACAAAAAAAAAGTCAATCCTGTATAATTGAATAATTGAATTAAATTTTCACGAATAATTTTTGAATGATTTTTTTTTTTGTTTTTCATCAAGCCAATGGAACATTGCATATTGCAAAATAACGCTTGCAATATATACGAGCAATATTTTCAAGACACCGAGCCAGTACCATTGGTGCAAAGAACATTTTCACGTACGGTAAATGTTTATCGTGACCTCGTAACCCTCAAAAGGCCAATAACACATCTGTCATGGTCACCCGATCAGGGCACAAGATTAGCTGTGAGCTATTGCAATATGGATTTCAAGACAATTAAGAGCTACAGTCCGTCATCCTACATATGGGATATTGGTAAGTTACTCAAATTTTCGAATTTAACCCTAGAAAGTATAACTGGGGTCACCAGTCACCCCCAGAGTCATCTTGAAAAAACTTTTCACACAAAAAGATTTTTTTTCTAACTGAACTTTAAATTGACTATTGAAACTTTCGAATTTAACCCTACAAAGTATAACTGGGGTCACCAGTCACCCCCAGAGTCAACTTGAAAAAACTTTTCACACAAAAAGATTTTTTTTCTAATTGAACTTTAAATTGACTATTGAAACTTTCGAATTTAACCCTAGACGGTATAACTGGGGTCACCAGTCACCCCCAAGTCAACTTGAAAAAACTTTTCACACAAAAAGATTTTTTTTCTAACTGAACTTTAAATAGACTGTAATGTCTTCTTAGTTAAAACAAAAAAAAAAAATTAATTGCCCGTCTAGGGTTAAATTATTCATTTGATCGATCTAGCCCGAAATTTTTAACTTTTTCAACATTAAGGCAGCCCCATGGGCGTTACCCATTAGTTAAATCAGTGCTTAATTTTTTTTTTTTTAACATCGGTAAAGTACGAGGAGATAAAAGTTTAATAATAATAATAATAATTTCGCGCTAGTCTGACTTACCTCAAATTAAATGAGCGGTGATTCTCGATGATTGACGGTCAATGATAGGATTCATGATGTTTCAGAAAATCCAAACAATCCTTTTTTAACGCTAAAGCCTCCGTGTCCAATGTTAACGGTGGAATACAGTCAAAAAGATAGCAATACGCTCGTCAGTGGTTTAATGTCGGGTCAAGTCGCTTACTGGGACATCAGAAGAGGTTCCGAGCCCGTTGAAATGAGCTCAGTGGAGGAAAGTCATCGTGATCCATGCGACAAAGTACTGTGGATCAACTCAAAGACCGGAACTGAATTTTTCAGTGCTTCAAAGGACGGGCAGGTATTTGATTTTATTTTTTCCTTCAAATATTTTTTGTACTTTGAAATGAAAAAATCTCTCGTTGCATATTTGCTTGGAGTCCAACATTGTGGGGCTAGGGATTTTTTTTTTGCCAATTTCTTAATTAAGGGAAAAAGTTTCAATGGAATAAACATGAGGAGGGAAAGTGTCTTGAAGGGGGGGGGGGGGGGCTGAGACGGAGAACTGTCGTATTTTGTATTTTCCCCTTAAGATACTTTGTGCGCTGGATATATTATTCTCAGGATTATTCTTTAGGTATTAATTTAGAAATTTTTAATTGCAAATCCATTTTATATTACCATTCAAACAGTCTCGTATCATCAATCAATGCCAATCAAGCATTGTCAGACATTATTTCTTCGTAGTTTTCCGCCATTTTTTTGAGCGTCGCATCTTTTATGTTGCTACGCATCGATTTATCCCGCAGGATTGTCATGAAATCGTTGGAGCTCTGTAGAGAATTCACGCAATTCATCACTCATTGCTTTTTGCCTGTACACAGACACACACACACACACAGAGATATTATTAATTATTTGTATTATTTTTGAATAAAAAAAATTAAGTATTCATATTGAACTGTTTTACCTGTCGAGGGAGACTGAAAAATATTCAGAGCAGTTTAGTACAGCGGAACGTTCATCGATCATAAATTGGCTTGTTCTTTCAGAGAGCAGTTAAAATCGACTTTTTTTCACGCAATTCATCATTCGTTGCTCTTTGCCTGTACACAGACACACACACACACACAGATATTATTAATTATTTGTATTATTTTTGAATAAAAAAAATTAAGTATTCATATTGAACTGTTTTACCTGTCGAGGGAGGCTGAAAAATATTCAGAGCAGTTCAGTACAGCGGAACGTTCATCGATCATAAATTGGCTTGTTCTTTCAGAGAGCAGTTAAAATCGACTTTTTTTTCACACAATTGACGATTCACGACAATTTTGTTCTTCTAACTCTTGACAAACCGCCAAAATCTTCAATAAGCTCAAGTTGAACATTGAAAAATGGATTTTTAAAAAATGAACAGTCCAGCGAAGGATTATCCATTGAAATTTGAGTCTCCTGTAGCCCGTACGAAATTAGGCAGACAGGAATGCGAAGAAGAATTGAAAAATTCGAAATGTGAATTGGAAAAAAAAAAAGAACTAAGTAAATAGTCAATGTGGGTGTATACGTCGTCTGATTGCTCTCCAAACTTGAAAAAGGCTCGTATCCTCCAATTCACCATTCCATTCTTCATGATCCTTAATTTCTCGAAATTTCATCAGGCTATCCGGATTAATAAATTTTTCTATAAACGTCAGTACATTTTTAGCCTCATTAATTTTGGGTTTAATTCTATCCTCGACGTTTCTGGGCCAAACTGGCTTTATGGGAAATTCGATTTTTTGATAATTAATGGCATCTGGATTAATCGGATAAAGTCCACAATTTTTAAATCCATCGTGCAATACATGGGGAATATTAATTGTGGCCAGAGCTCGTGCGAGAAGAGGCGCAAAATTTTCTCTTTTAATTCGATTCTGGTTATTATCAATTCTCCATTGAATCGTCTCATATTTCCACGCAGGTTTGAGCGATTGAAAAAGTGCAACGTCCAACGGTTGAATAAAATCCGTGGCATTGGGACAAAAAGGAACGAGTATTATTCCATGAGTCTGGCAATATTCGCTCATTATCATAGTCACACAGGACGAGCGTCCATCCAAGTATAAAAAAATTGGCAAATCAATATTTTCTTCTTCCAGCCAAGGATAAAATATATTTTTCATATAGTCGAAAAAATTTTCACCAGTTGTCCAGCCATTATCGGTTTTTCCCATTCTCCAATTGTCCGGAATACTCGAAGCGATACTGGCTGGAATTCGCTCGTATGTAAAAAGTACGAGAGGCGGCGCAATCATACCATCAGCATTACTCATAAAAAGAGTCGCGACGCATTCATTCTGATCGTTATGAACAAAATTGTGGGCAATTCTGTCTCGTTTTTTTATTAATATTTTTTCACCCTCGGGATTGAGAAAAAATGCTGTCTCCTCGCAATTGAAAATGCGCGCTGGTGAAATATCGATTAATCCTTCATTATTAAATCGCTCCTTTGTATCAATGAACCACTTTCGTACTGAAATTTCTGTAATTGCTGCCCGTGAGAATGACAAATTTTTGAAAATTCTCTCGGATATCATTGGATGACGCTGGAGAAAACCATCCAACCAGCTACGACCAGGTCGATTATTCGTGAAAGGATTTTCGCGTTTTAAACTTTTTATTAGGGTTTGCGCACTGTCGATGAGGACAGATTTGGTGATTGGAAAGCCAATTTCACTCATGCGCATCATCCAATTAACTAGCCTGCTCTCCTCTTCGCCATTTAGAACTGTAGGTGGCCCACCCTTCTTCAATCTTGGCGATATCTCTTTGGATTTTATCAAAAGTGTACTTTTTGGAATGTTGTACTCACGACTAATGGCACGAAAGGATCTTCCGGTTTTTAATGCTCCTATAGCTCTCCTCAAAGTTTCGTCCGAATATTTTTTACGCTTACTCGGCAATTTCTTGCATTTGGCCATTTTTTAACTGAAAAATTAATTAATTTTCATGATTTTCTATCAATTTCTTTGCAAATAGATTTAAAAAAAAAAAATGTTTATCTTATACTTTGTGCTTACAAGTATTTTCAATTCTGGGATAATGAGCAACGAAACGCTCGCTTATACGTAAATTTTAACGAAATAAATGGTAAAAACTTTCTCGTAACATGAGAAAGTTTTTAAGCGTTTTTAAGCGAGAAAATAAAATAAATTTTTATATAGCGAATTGTATTTGCCATTGGACTTGCTTTGAAATCGATTTTTATCTCTGTTCAATCCTTACGCATATATATATATATGCGTAAGTCAAAGCAAGTACAATGGCAAATACACATAAAAATATATGATGAACGAACAAAATATTTTAGGTTTCGTAATGCTTCATATCATTATTCAATAATTATTATTCTGCTCGTCTGGTAATGGTAAAAATTCAAGACAATGATTTAGTCGAAAATTTGTGAGGTTATGTTGACTTGAGCGATACAGCGTATCATTTTGTTCCCTGGATAACTTCTAACGTAACATAACAATTATTTAATTAAAGACAGCCAAGTGTTATGATTTACCTGATAATAAGCGTTAACCACGTGCGCAGAATTTTTATGATAATGAAAAGGGACAACAAATGACACTTAACAATCACAGCTGTTCTCAACGCGGAAGAGCACTGCACTGAGCAGCTGAGAACTGAGAACTGACCACAGCGCCACCGTGGTGGTGAGACACTGCCTGTGAGTGAGAGTGGGGGAAGCATGGCCCCACCCCACACAATTGTTTTCTAGCGCGCGCGTACGATATTTTTCAAAAGTATTTGAATCGTACAATTTATCGCTATAGCCTTAAGGGGTATTATCGCCATCTAATATTACGCAAAGCTTACTTATAATCTCGTCTTAAGGTGATGTGAAAGTTACACGTGACGTGTGCCAAGGTCAAAGAGACACAAACCGAGAACGTCATTCATACTTTTTAAGGGTGGAATTGCACTATCTCAGTCGGTAACAAAAACTGAAATGAAAAAATTTCTCTGCGATGATTAAAACTTGGATAGAATATTTAGGGTGGGCGAAATAGTTGGAGTTTTCACCCGTACCTTAAGGGAATACTATAAGTTAGTAACTTTGGATCGTTGAAAATTACTTTTTTTTCCCTCAAAGTATTTTATCGATTTATTTCTGAGAATAAATGCACTTGGGTAACTTAACGAATTGCCCTTATTCGTTCAAAGGTCAAATGGTGGGACACTAGAAAGATTCAGACACCAACAGAAAACTTGGTGATTGACTTAACGAAACCAGAAGAACAAGACATCGATAGAGCGACTGGAATTTCGGCGCTGCAGTTTGAGCCTTCGATGGGCACGCGTTTCATGTGTGGCCTAGAAAATGGTAAATTATAATTAGCATTGTCCAATATATACATATATATATACTGTATTACCTATTACCATATTACTACTATACTAAAATATATATATATATATATATATATATATATATATATATTATATACTATAAATAGTCAACATTATGATCTGGGATATGGAATTCGCGTCTCTGTGTCAACAAATTAAGAGAAAACTTACAGGAATGGTGGTTTCTGGAAATCGTAAAGGAAAAACTCCAGGTGAAAAAATAGCTACAAGATTCAAAGCTCAGTACGGGCCAGTTATCAGCGTTGAGAGAAATCCAACATTTGTTAAAAATTTTTTGACCGTTGGCGATTGGACAGCCAGAATATGGTCCGAAGATTGTCGTGAATCTTCAATCGCTTGGACGCCGTAAGATTTTCTATAAAGTAAAGTTCAAAATTCAATGGATGTATAAACGCAAATTTTTTTCCCACGTGCATTAAATTTCTATGATTTTTTGCAAAAATTCTGTACGAAAAATTGTAAAAATTTGAGTTTTCAACATAAATAATAAACACTTTTCGTACAATTTTTTTCACATGGGATGGAAAGGGTTAAATGCATGAAGAATATTATGAGAAAAAAATTTATAGGGGACACCGAGATCTCTTGACGGGTGGTGCATGGAGCACGACGCGATACTCGGTTTTTTTTTTAACAAAAATTGATGGTACCCTCGACGTATGGGATTTACTCGTTCAGCAGGATTCTCCTGTTCTCAGCATTAAGGTAACGTAGAACCGTCTCAACCGGTAACAAAATCAGCAAACATTTTTTTTTTTTCACAAGCCGCAGTGAGTTTTTGGGGAAATAAAACTAATACGTAATTGAAACGAAAACTAATACGAAAACCTTGATGACAATTTTTTTTTTGCCTTCTTAAGATAAATTAGTGTAGTTATACCTTTGGTTAAATTTTGCTTACTAATTATTGTGCTAAAAACCTTGATAATATTTTTTTTTTTTCAAGATACATCAGTGTAATTGTAATTTTGTTTCAATAGTCCTTACTATTTTGCAGGTATGCGACAATGCACTAACTTGCATAAAACCTCACGAGCAAGGACGACTAGCTGCAGTTGCTGGCAAAAATGGAACAACTTATCTCTTAGAGTTTTCGGAAGCCTTGACGATTAATCAAAAAAATGATAAACTCTTGTTGACCGCGGTAAATAATTTAAAAAAAAATAAAAATTAAGTCAGAATTTAGGCAAAGATATATTTATCGTTTATTTTTTTTTGCTTATAGTTTCTCGACAGAGAAACTCGCCGAGAAAAAGTGATTGAGGCAAAGAATCGAGAAATGAGGCTAAAAATGAAATCTTTTCGTGTGGAAATTGATGGGGATGGTCATCAAGAGGCTCAATCGATGGGAAATATTCAAAAAATTCGAGTTTTCGATTCAAAAGATCCTCTGATAGTGCAATGCGAACAGGATTACGAATCGGCTATCGAATCGGTAATTTAAAAAATATTTGCAATTATAATTTTTCGTTAATTCTTCATATTCATCAATAAATTTTCCATTGTGTTTAAGGAAATTTCGAAAAATGCCTTGATCGAAGACAACGAAGTGAATAACAATCATTTGCAAAATGGTTCATCGATCGTCAATTGAAAAGTTGATTCGAATAATTTAAAGTTTCGATAGGAAAAGCCTATTTTTAGATTTGGTATGAAAAAAAAATATATAAATTTATCATAAATGCTAAAAATTACAGAAACGTTAAATTACAATCGTCAAACTGCCATTGTAATATATTTTGGTGGCCACACGACTAAATCAGGAGCCCATTTAAGTTCCACCTTGATAAATTAATTAACTTATATATTTATAACGATCTAAAATAATTTATATAATACAATTTGCAATAAGAATAATTTATAAATTGATAAGCACAATGTATGAATTATATGAGAATGCCAACATCGTGAAAAATAAATATCATTTCGCATAATTATGCATTTATTTAATTATTAGTTAATTAATGGTAAAAAATTTTTTAAGATATTTTCATCCAACTGTCTCGACATTTAAACAAAAAAAAAAAATTGTCAATTTTCTGAATTTTTCGGTCTTTAAATAAATTTTTCATCAACTAAATTCCAATAAAATTAAATTTCTCTGATACAATTTTTTTCCTCATTAAAAAATGAAGGTACTCGTGTACCCTTAAGGTCCCTTATCTCTGCAGGAAGGATTTTACGAGAAAAAAAAATCGTGGGGTCGATATATACCCCAGTCAAGCTTTAAAAGCTGAAAAAATAAAACTAGCATTTGTAGAGTTAATCAGATTCGTAAATATTTTTTCTTAATAAACTCTAAAAATACTCGATCGAGATTTTTCTTCCTCTAAGATGAATATATTTTTCTCGAGGCTAAAAGTTCCCACCGTTGCGATCTAATTTCGGACGTCAATCGTGATTTCGCTTAATTCAAGATGTATCGATAGTTGGGCGGATAAGGTTTGGATGGTATCGGGCTTCGTATTGATTTCCGCTGAGCCAAGGTCGAATGTACGTTCGAACAGATATTCACTCCAACACCTGTCGAGATACACGTGGCTCGCACATAACGTGAGATGTACGTACAAGATAATTAGTCCATTCCATGCGAACCGCTCGTTTCGCTTGTAAAATTCCTTATTCATATATTTTTGAGGTATAAAGTTTGAGTTGAAAATTCATAAAATATATTACATGGAAAATCAGTCTAAAAAGCTGCTATAAAATTACTTCGAAAATTCCTTATTTATGTTTTTTTCAGCTATAAAATTCGAGTTGAAAAATCGTAAAATATATTATATGGAAAATCAGTCTAAAAAGCTGCTATAAAATTCGAGTTGAAAAATCGTAAAATATATTATATGGAAAATCAGTCTAAAAAGCTGCTATAAAATTCGAGTTGAAAAATCATAAAATATATTACATGGAAAATCAGTCTAAAAAGCTGCTATAAAATTGCTTCTAAAATTTCTCCTTCATATATTTTTGAGGTAAAAAGTTTGAGTTGAAAATTCATAAAATATATTACATGAAAAATCAATCTAAAAAGCTGATATAAAATTGCTTATTCATATATTTTTGAGGTAAAAAATTCGAATTGAAAATTCATAAAATATATTATATGGAAAATCAGTCTAAAAAGCTGCTATAAAATTGCTTCTAAAATTTCTCATTCATATATTTTTGAGGTAAAAAATACGAGTTGAAAAATCATATAATATTTATATGGAAAATCAGTCTAAAAAGCTGCTATAAAATTACTTCCAAAATGCCTTATTTATATTTTTTTCAGGTAAAAAAATCGAGTTGAAAAATCATAAAAAATAAAATGAAAAAACTATTCCACAAGCTGCTACAAAAATGGCTTAATAATCTTCAGAGTCTTCTTGAATCTTGAAGCAAAATTCATCAACGTTTCAATAAAATAGTTAATTTTTTTTAAATTGCCATAAATTTAGGAAGAAATAAAATTTTCATAAAATTTTCTACGTTCCATCCATCAAACTTTATCCCAAAAAATAAGAAAATAAAAATTATAAAAAAAATTTGTCATCTTTTTAAATATACTTTAAGTGTATTTAACGATCGGAAAAAAATTTGGTCAGATTGTTGGTCCCGTAATTGTGCAATATGCAATGTGATCGTTATACGCTGACACATGGCAACGCGGTTGTTCCCTTCTACGTGAAAAAGCTCAGATAAAAAATTCGACCGTTTGCCTGTCGCGTGTACGAGAGGTGGGATAAACGCAAACGATCCATCCAGTCGTATTTTAAAAGCGTTGTAGCGGGTGTTGAGGGATTGGGGTGTTTGTAACAATTACTCGAAAGCTTTTGCCTGTGGCGCCTGGCTGTCAGTCATCGCGTTGCTACCGCACACCGCCAGCCACCCTAAAAGCTTGTTTTAGTTCTTTCGAGTAAATAAGCCGATTCGCACTATCATTTTTTTGACTCTCTCGTCCAACGAGAGAAAAAAATTCATTTTTTTCCCCATTTTCATAACTCGGTCGATCGGTTATTCCCATTAAAATTATCTCGCGAAAAATTTAACGCTATTATATAATTCATCGCAGAGGATAATGAAGAGAAAAAAAAAAAAAGCAACAGTAATCCACTTCCGGTTTGAAAATAATTTTCACACGTCAATCTGTGAACAAAAAAAAAATCATTGATGAATAATTTTAATTCACGTATGCGATACATGAGATATAAAAATTTTCTACTTTTCAAAAAGTCTTCAACGACCACCACCAATTTTTTAATTTTTGAACGAATTAAATATTTTCGGATTACGAATTTTTACGAATTAAATTTTCATTCTCACGAGCTTTCTCATAAATTGTCAATGGGCAAATTATGGACCAGTGCAGTTCGTGCTGCTCTGTGGCAATTTTTTCGTAATTCAAAGAGTCACATCGGCATGGATGAAACTCAGCATGTAAATAACATTCCCGGAACTTCTTCCGCACCCAGAATGGTAATACGACCCCGTGAAATGCGCAGAGAAAAGCCCACTTTTCCCAGAGACCGAGGTACGTTTAAAAAATTTAGGAAGAATTTTTTTTTTTGTTTAATTTCATTTCATTTGTTTTTAATTTATTAAAATTGAGGAAGAAGCTTCGACGCTCGAAGAAGAAGAACGGAGAAGAGAAAGCGCTTAAGCGCTTAATTTTATAGAATTTTCAAACAATTTGATAAAATTTAATAAAATTCTAACTCGACCAAACTTTATCCTGTCTAAACGAAAGAGAAGTACTAAAATTGTGTAAACTCTAACTCTAACTGGTCCTGATCAGTTTTTTTTAAATTATTATTAAGAAGAGTTTTCTATGATACGAAAATTGAGATGGAACTGTAAATTTTTATTTTTTTTACATTAAGGGCTAATTTAAATTTGAAAATGTTTTTTTTTTTAAAACGAGCTCGATGTAATTGTCGAAAATTCTGGTCGAAAAGTTATGATTTGATTAATTGGATGATCGTGACCTTTATCATAATCCGTATTTGACGTATGCATGAAGTTCGTGAAGAGTATGCAAAACTTCATGCACACACAAAACACGAGCCCATCAAACAGATCACAGACATTTGCCGATCATCACGCGGATATTTGAAACTTTCAAGACAATCATGAGCAATTTGAATGATGATGGTCTCGTCGTAAATTACTGAATCGACGTTATTAGGTCATGTCTAAGTTTCTAATCATTTTGCAATTGACATATTTCATGCGCCTCGATCAAAATTTCCACCCAGACTCATATATAAAAGGGTGGAGAACCAAGAAATGATTTTCAATTCATCATCCGCACTCTGGTGAGATTGTTCCTTGCTCTGATCATCGAAAAATAATTTCCTCTCCCCCCCAGCCCCTATATTTAAATTTGAAACAAAACTGAGTAAATTTTTCATCTCGTAAATTTCTAATTATCGATCTAATTGTGTAAACTCCATCTAGGCTTAAATCTCCGGTTTCTTATAATAATAAAAAAAAAAAAAAAAAAGAAAATGCTTCGATCTGCTAGAACAGCCAGATGTGCTGCTTTAATGGCCGAACCAGACGAACTTCATCCAGGTTCATCGAATATTATTAATATTTTAAAACTATTTTAAATCAATTTTCTCATCTTTTCGCGAATATATTTTGACGAGTTAATTTCTGTGCTTGATGTTATAGAACGGATCGTATATCCACGAAATTCTCGAGTTCTCGTTAAAACTCCCGTTACCGGAGGAACTCCGATAGAAGAATCAACATGCACGGTAAAAAAAAAAAAAAAAACAAAAAATAAAAATCCTAAAATATTTCCGATGTAAGAAAAAAAAAAGAGAAAAGAAAACAATTGGGCCAAAGTGTGCGCGTGAAAATGATTTGTGAACATCGTTAACCCTGACGCGTCACATTTATTTTTGCTGCTTTAATAATATGTCGTCACGCATGATCTGACAGACCAAAATACTCAATTTTTCATCTTTTTTTTTATAATAATAAAAAATTATAATATATTCGAAAAAAAAGATTTTTTTAGAAAATTAAAAAATCATAATGTATTCGAAAAAAAATGATTTTTTAGAAAATTAAAAAATTATAATATATTCGAAAAAAAAAATGATTTTTTAAAAAATTAAAAAATTATAATATATTTGAAAAAATTCAGCTCCCATCCCCTATAAAATCAAATTTTCACCTCGAAAAATACCTCGCGAAAGGAAATCTCTGGGAATTGATTCTAAGAGGTGCCGCATTTTTAGGTACAAATGACGATTGCGGCAGCACTTAAGATTTTTTTCCAGCGCTCCCCTTTCGCGAGGATTTTTTAAATCTATAAATGTGTACTTTTGTATGGTGGGAAAAAAAATATATATATGTATATATACAGGGCAAAAATAATATTCGCCATTTAAAGTTAAATACGAAAAAATACATTTTACGGTTTTTTTTTTCTCGATTGAATTTGCCAAGGAAAAAAATGGTAATATGAGAAAATACTTGTGTAAATTGTTGATGATCTCATAAATATATCAGGCATTGCGGATGTTGGTATTTGGAAGTTGCGCCAGTCCACCAAAGGGAGAATGGGCAAGGACAGGTTTAACACTGCGACCGTCTTCTCAGAATTTGGCATTTGGACTGAGAGCACCAAGAAACTCTACCAGAGGTCTTGTCACCGTGACCCAAGCCATAATGCTGAAACATATACTGTTTAAATCAAACAAGCAAGACAATCGTTCTATGCCAGAGAAGCGAGTATAACATTTTTTTATATCTTTATACAGTATAAAATTTCATATCTTTATGCAGTTGGGACAATTACAGTAAAGCCTCGATTAATTCGTGATTATTCTTAAAGTCGATTAATCGTACCGAATTTTTTTAACGATCGTTCTATGCCAGAGAAGCGAGTATAATTTTTTTAAATATTTTTATACAGTTGGGACAATTACAGTAAAGCCTTGATTCGTGATTATTCTTAAAGTCGATTATTCGTACCGAATTTTTTTAACGATCGTTCTATGCCAGAGAAGCGAGTATAATTTTTTTAAATATTTTTATACAGTTGGGACAATTACAGTAAAGCCTTGATTCGTGATTATTCTTAAAGTCGATTATTCGTACCGAATTTTTTTAACGATCGTTCTATGCCAGAGAAGCGAGTATAATTTTTTTAAATATTTTTATACAGTTGGGACAATTACAGTAAAGCCTTGATTCGTGATTATTCTTAAAGTCGATTATTCGTACCGAATTTTTTTAACAATCGTTCTATGCCAGAGAAGCGAGTATAATTTTTTTAAATATTTTTATACAGTTGAGACAATTACAGTAAAGCCTCGATTAATTAGTGATTATTCTTAAAGTGGATTATTCGTACCGATTTTTTTAACACATTTTCACTACTCTCGGCCATATTTTGGTAGAAATAAATTTAAAAAAAAGTAACCAAATAATTATTTTGTTGGCAAGAACATCAGAGTTAGGATAAATTAGCCCCATCTACCTCGAATAATCGAGGCTTAACTGTACCAAACAAATTATATCAAAGGCGTTTTATTACGATCTTTTTTTTTTTTCCTATTAAAAATGACAAGCTACGAGCGATAAAGTTTTAGCTCCGCAATATATCATGTTCAGGCTATTCAAACTAAGTCACGAGAGACAAGTGGAGGTTCTGTCAGCTGCAATTTCGGAAATTATTTGGCGTTCTGCCGGAGGAAATTTTTCTCACAACGCAAGTTCTTCGGTGGGTCTGATCAATGACACGAGTGTTAAACCCCCTAAAGGAATTGTCGTTTTGCCCCAAGAAGCGTCATATATACAGCAGAGCACGCAATACTTTCAAGATGGACTGACAGAAACGGTAAATTTATATCATCAAAAAATGTAAACTGACCCTCTGCCTTGACCTTAATTTTTGCCAATATTATTTTCAGCCATTTTCATCGAGCTAACTGGGGTTCCAAAATACCCCACGTGTTTGATCTCTACGTTATTTTATTTTATTCGGTAAATTTTTGAAATCGAAGAAGACACGTGGGGTACTCCAGAACCCCAGTTACTCCATCTAGGCTTAAATCTCCATTTTCTTATTCACAAATACCATTCAGTTACTCGACCTGTTGTGATTTATGTTTCGATATCGTTTATTTGTCCCAACTGATATTTTCATCTATCCTTTACCGATCAGCTTCATCTGTTTGAATTTACATCGCTGGAGGATCTTGAAATATTTATAAAACGCTATCTGTATCTGGTGAGTTTATTGACACGACTTGAGTACTCATTTTCATGTTTCATATTATTCATTATTATTCATTATTATTCATTATTATTCATATTATTTCTTTTAAAAGATTTATTTTGGCAGTAACATTGATAGAATTTTTATTTTTTGTCATTTAAAATACTTTTTAAATAGTCAATTTGAAGAAATTGAATAATTTTTCAGTCTCGTTCAATTATTACAATTTTTGGTAAATCTTCAATTTTTCCGTTTTCTTTTTCTAATTCGTTTCAATTTGTGGTTTAAATCAGCCAAGAATTTACTGTCTTACGAAGAATACTAGAAATTTCTTATTCTATGAGAATCTTTGACTTGAGTAATCATTTTCATGTTTCATATTATTTCTTTTAAAAGATTTATTTTGGCATTAACATTGATAGAATTTTTATTTTCTGAGATTTAAAATACTTTTGAGCAGACTCGGGATATTATTGGCAATTTTCACGCATAACTTGAATCGCTTAAAAAAAAAAGTAAAATAATCAATTCGAAGAAATTGAATAATTTTTCAGTCTCGTTCAATTATTACAATTTTTGGTAAATCTTCAATTTTTCGTTTTCTTTTTCTAATTCGCTTCAATTTCTGGTTTAAATCAGCCAAGAATTTACTGTCTTACGAAGAATACTAGAAATTTCTTATTCTATGAGTAATTGTTTTTGATTCATTTGCACAGTTTCAAGATGAAGGTGGTCCAGGAGCAATTCTTTTACTCTATAGCATCCTTTTGTCAAGAGGCATCTCCAAGTGAGTCAATAAAATTAATTTATCCTTTACACTAATGCTCGTCTCCTCGGATATTAATCGGAGGATTAAACTCTGATTATCTAAATTTTAAAACTATATTTAAAAAATTCATCCAAATTTAAACAACGTAGATAGGAAATTGGCGTAATTCTAGTATTTAGTAAATAATAATTCTAGTAATTAACACTAGAACTACCAGACCAGTCAAAATGACTGATTTGACAATTTTTTATTTAAAAATTTCTACTTTGTTACATTTTTTATCCCGAAATTATGTAAAATGATAATTAAAGTGACAACTAAAGGGAGTAATATAATGAATTTTATTTATCTTTTATCAATTAAAAATCAAATTAATTTTGTATCATGGCTACTGATACCAATACCAGACCTCGGTAATTCTATAAATTAATAAATAATTCAACGAATAGTATAGATATACAATTTATAAAAATCTGTTACTCTCGGGAATGTTATATCCTGCTCAGTGACATATTTTCAACGAAAAAGCATAAAAAATACACGTGACAAATTTCCCCAAAAGATTCCATTTTTTCTAGATTTAATTATTTCTATTTTTTTTATTACTTATTAATTTTTTAATTTCGCTCATAAATTGCACAGCAGCAAAGCCATTCGAACAAGTTTTTCTTTCACAGTTTCCACAGGACCCAAATTATTGCTATTCAATCAAAAAATTTCTGTCCTCTAGCCTCGAATTGACAAAAAATTCAATCGATCGAACGCGGGGGGTTCATGTAATTTGATAATTGAACGATAAAATTATCTCTGAAAAATTTACAGCGTCAGAAATGATATGGAGGATTCTAAAGCTTCTGTATTTGGTGGATGTCCAGAAGAAGGTCCTTTAACAATCGTTATGCTGGCATTAACGGGACGAGCTTCGCCCCATCTCCACAATGGAATTATCCACATGGGCGATGAGGAGACTTACGTAATTTTATTTATTTATTTTCATTAAATCTATCGCAATGTCTTGAAGAAAATTTAATCTGCTTGTTTTTTCGAATTTGATGGAAGCAATAAAAAAAATGATAAACTCGAAATTTTTTGCACTGATGAGCTCAGAAATCCTAGGCTAGCCGAGCTCAGAAATTCTAAGCTAACCGAGCTCAGAAATTCTGGGCTAAACGAGCTCTGAAATCCTAGCGATTGCCAAACTATCCAGCTGTTATTCGATTGGTTCATCATTTTTATCATATATGAAATATTTCAGGCCATACCTCAGTGGGGTGTCCTTGGAAGGAGTCAAATTGGATTTTTGGTCCATGACGCTGAGGGCCAAATAAACAAGACGCCAGGATCACGACTGAAAACTCCGAGTTTACCAATATGGCTGACTCTGTGTTCAGGTCACTATGGCGTTCTCTTTAACACGAATCGTGAACTTTTGAGGAATTATCACGCTGAAAGGCGGTAAGTTGCTGTTTCGTTATTTCCTGTAATTTTTCTTTATCGAGCAAACGTCATGAAAACTTTCGTTTTAACTCTCGACTTCCGTTTTAATTTCGAGCAAAAAGTCTTTTTGCTCGAATTATGCGTTTCGCTGAAACAAATAATTAGAGGGAAATTTTTCGTTGTAATTTGTTTTCATTAAATTTAATATAATAAAATATACGAATGATCTGAGAAAGGTCAGCACAAAGTTAAATCAAACGAGTTGTTTCTTCTTCTGATTTTTTCTTTTATAGCGCAGCGTATAATTAGCTCACCTTAAACATACTTCATTGTTTTTTTTGGGCAAAAGGTTCGAGGTCCAGTATTACACTTGTGGCGGAAGTCATGCAGCATTGACGATAGACACTAGAGCAAGAGACAGTATTGCAAGTCTCGATCTTTCTTCCAGAGATCCTGTCGATATAAGCATCACGCCATTAGAAAAACTCATTCATTCAAAGTATGTGCAATTTTATTTACCAAAAGCTAAAATACGTTTCGATTTCTTGACGGTTTTCAACCACGCCAATTGATATTTATTAAATATCAATCGGGGTCAAACCCAATCACATGCGACATTGATAAATATTATTTATCAATGTCCCATGTTCCTTTTAATTTTTCATTATTTTTATACATTTTCAAATATATTTAAAAAACTCAATCAAAGTCAAATAGTTGAAAAATTCAATATTTGTTTTGTCATATTACCATTAACGATTGATAAAAAATATTCCATGCAATTTACGAACACTTTTTCCTTTTTTTAACTTCCCATTGTTGGCCGAGCAAGAGATGGGAATTTACTGTCGTCCAATTTATCAATAATGTTTCTCCAATGTTCAGCCATTTTTGTTTTCTTGAGAAATTGTTGACCGTTTTACAGATCGAAGCAGCGTGTCACCTTGAAAAAAAATTTAATCCAATAATTTTATGGTATTTTGCAGGTGGCAGGATGCGCAGATACAATGGAACGGAATGCCAGTACTGTAGAAATTTAATGGTCCTGTAGAAATTTTATGGCCCTGTAAAAATTTAATGGAATTCCCTGTAGAAATTTTATGGCCCTGCAGAAATTTTATGGAATTTCCTGCAAAAATTTTATGGAATTCCCTGCAAAAATTTTATGGAATTCCCTGCAGAAATTTTATGGAATTCCCTGTAGAAATTTTATGGCCCTGCAGAAATGTTATGGCCGTGTAGAAATTTAATGGAATTCTCTGTTTAACGCCCTGTTTCTCCGTTAATTAGAGATTATAAACTTTGGTTACCTTAAAAGTACCTTAAAAAAAATTAAACCAGGGTTTAAACTACATCGGCAACAGGCTTTAAATGCCAATCCATCGAAGTACTTTAAAGCTGGTTCATTTTTTTTCTTTTATCTAATATTGTCATAGACGTTTAAACTCAATTAGCGTTTAAGCTCCGTTTAATGCGTTTAATGCAAGCAACGGAAAATCAGAATTAAGAGAATCTGTTGGATGTAAGTAAATTGCAAAGTTAGAATACTAAAAAATGTGTTGATATTTAATGTTTATGTAATTATACTGTACCTATATGTAATTATACGTTTTAAATGTTCACATATATATACGGGGTCGGCCATGTTGTTGTTTTTTTTTTCCCCAATATGACCGAAGAAGATTTTTTTTTTTCTAAATTTCCGTCAGTTTCCGAGCAGTCAAGTGGCAGCTGCAAAGCATCTCAAACGAGAAAAGCATTCTAGAAAAATGATAAAAATCTCCGACATTTGTTAATATTTTTTAATCAAAAAAAGAAAAAGAAAAAAAATTAAAAGTTAGTCGAAAATATGCTCGTTAAAGTGCAAAAAGATTTATTAACTTCACAGGTTTTCATACAAAAAATTCCTGAAAATTTCTCTTCGGCCGCTCAACCAGACATAACATCACAAATTATTTTACCTTTTTTTTTATACATCATTGTCTGATTGTGAGTAAATTTTCAGTGAGTTAAATTCTTGCACTGGGGACATTTTGAAAAATGTTAAATTTTTTTAAATTAAATATTTTTTTTTACTCTCTACAGCTCGCAGGGCAGGAGTAAAATAGATTTTGAATTTTCTTTTTTTTTTTTTAACCCACAGTGTTTACTCACAGATTTTTTAATTTCCTCTCGAGTATATTAGTGTCTATAAAAATAAAAAATGATCTTTTAGGAGATCAAATAAACGTTAACTTTTATCTCAATGGATAAAAGTCATGCGTAGGAAAAGTTTTTTTTTTTTTTTTCAATTTTGACTCGAGCCCGGAACCTAGTTGAATTTTTGTTTGCAATTATCCGGTAGAACTGCTGGTACTGAGTAAGACAAATGCAGCAAAATTATTTTCCTCCACATGATAATAATAATAATTAAGGTGGAACGCTACCATTATTTGAAAAATTAGATTTTTGGACGAGACTTGATACATAAGTTTGAACTTAAAAAATAATTATATAAATTTCATCGAGTTTGACTGTTCAATTCTTGAGAAATTGAATATTGAAATTGTGATGATTAACATTATTTATGGACCAAATTTTTTTTCGGTGTATAAAATCGTTTGCATATGATTAAAAAAAAAGAAAGTAAAATTTTTGATGAATCTTTTCAAGTTTAAAAATGAATAAAATGCTTACTAGAAATTTTTCATCCAGATCGTTCTGTTTTCAAGAAATATTAAATATTGCGATATGAAATTTCCAATTATTATTCGCCTGGCCGTGTCCAATTTCCTCGAATAATTTCCTCCCCACAATATCCGCTCGTCAATTCCAACCATCCTTTTTGGCAGCGTTCACCCTTAAAAAGGTCTACAAATCATCATCATTTTTTTTTCTTTCTTTTTTATCACACAAAATATAAATTTTCCTAAAAATAATTTCACTCGAGATTGGGCTCTTGTCACGGTAAACTTATTCTTAAAAATATTGTATGAAAGATAATGTGGAAAAAAACAATAAAAGAAATTATTTAAATAACTTAACGATAGACTCGTCGAGAAGCTAATAGCGGAGCTTTCCGGCATTTTTAAAGCAACAAATTCCTTCGGCAGTCTCGATTGTATCATTTTTGTGTCTATATGGTATTACAGGAACCACCGTATATACACAATAATAATAATAATAATAATAATAATAAAGTATTCTTAAAAAGAAAACTTCTCGCGTGAAAATGCTTGAGATCTTTCCGATAAATAATAATAATAATAATAATAACGGAAAATTTATATATGAATACGTAATGGAACGCTGTCCAGCTTTTTGTCAGCCTCGAGTTGCTGCTTTATGGAATTCAAAGTGTAACAAATGAGTTTGAATGTTGGCCTATCGCTGGGTCGTCTGTTCCAGCAAAGTTTCATTAATTCATAAATAGGGAGGGGCGTGTTCTCGGGACATTGAAGAACATTACCCTCCTTGATGTAAGTAACAACTTCCTCATGGGTCATTCCATAATACGGTTGAAGGGCAAAGCTAAATATTTCCCAGAGACAGACAGCAAATGCCCAAACATCAGATTCAATTGTATATTTATTATAAAGAATGCTCTCTAATGGCATCCATCTGACAGGAATAGCATCCTGCTCGTCACCTTTGTAATAATCTTGTAGATAAATTTTTTGCGACAAACCAAAATCGGCAATTTTAACGACCATTTGATCATTAATGAGACAATTTCTCGTGGCAAGATCGCGATGTACAAATTTTCGCTCAGACAAATATTCCATTCCCGATGATACTTGACGTGCAATATTAATGAGGTCCATGTGGCTCAATCGAGAATCTGTAACAGCGCCATCTTTATCGAGAGCCCGAATGATATAATTACTTGGCGAGCAAGAGCGTAAAAATTCATTCAAATCGCCACGTCCCATATACTCGAACAAAAGACACATCGGACGTCCGAGTGCACAAACTCCCAATAGTCTGACGATGTTTGGATTATCAAATTCAGCGAGCAGACAAGCTTCCCGCTCAAAATCAACGAGAAGATCATCCGATGCTTCCTCCTTGAGCATTTTTACTGCGACATTTGTAAATTCTTCACCAGGCACGAGGCCTGGAGCTTTTGCTTGAAATACTCTGCCAAAGGCTCCTTGGCCCAAATCTCTCACGTATATTATATTATTACGTGGAAATTCGAGCATCTCTAATTTTGGATTTAGCTGCGCTCCGGTTTTGTGATATGCGTCATTGTTTGGCAGTTTGTCAAGATCGATATTTACATCCTGAAATAATAAACATTTTTGTTGTTGCGGTTTTCTTTTTTTTTGTTTTTAAACCGATGCATGAGTTTACCAAAATGCGAATTTAATTTTATTTCACATTCTGTATTACCCGGCTTTGGGCTGGGTTATATCCTTGATGACGCTTGCCAATTCGTTGGCTCAGCAATATTGACAATAGCGATCCAACGATCACGACAAATCCAAGAGCTGACAGTATCATTATAAACGTTGGCGTGAAAAAAGTTTCCATTGTCAAATCCTTCGGATCTATTTCCATTGCCATATCGGTAGAATTGTCTAAAATTTACGGTGGCAATTTTATAAATATCCTGGAAGGATCCTAATCATCCTATCAAGAGTTAAATTACAAACCGCATATTGGAATATCACAGTGCTGCCATCGGACACGCGGATCCATGGTGAAGCACCAAGGCATCGGCTCGTCACCTCCAGCATTTCGGCAATAATTTTCTCCATCTCGTATTTGTGGAAATACATTGGGAGGTTTGTCATGACTGTGGGGCACTTGAACGTTCCATGGTTGACAATCATATCCACTTTTTGTTTGATTCATTTTTCCCATATAGAAACGTCCATTTTCCCTGACGCAATCATCTGGGAAAAATAATTTCATCAAGAGAGCAACATGATGGAATTTTACCGCATTGAAAGAAAAAAAACAATAAAGATTTATCATAATTAAATATTCGTACTCACAAGTAATCAATTTCTCATTTACAGCAGTCAAATTAACATGAGAGCAAGTAGTTTTAGTCTCGAGAAATCTTGGCAATTCGTCACAATCGGGCAGTCTAAAGTGCCCACGTGATCTTATGTAAATTCCTCTCTGTTTGTTGTCCTCCAAAAGTGCCCAATCGTTGAAACAAAATTCATGACGAACTGCCATGCAGTCTTCGTAACAAAGTGGTAAACCCACAGATCCGTTGCATAATGGAAATGCGTACATGCACAGTATTTTCTGTAAATTTAAAAATTCACGTCCTCGTTTACAACAAATAAACGTGGGGGATAAAATTTTTATTACTGATAATTCGGGGTAAAAAGGACGCCTGAATTTTTTGTGAAAAATTCACGTGCTCGTTTACAACAAATAAGCGTGGGGGATAAAATTTTTATTACTGATAATTCGGGGTAAAAAGGATGGCTGAATTTATTGCCGAAGATTATTCTCACCTCCGCTGCTGAACGGCACGGCTCTTTGAGCTTCTGTATCAAATCCTCCCACAAATCCTTTGTGATGCGCTCGTTCAACCAACCACCAGGATTGTCCGAGGTATTATGAAACCAGACTTGGCCAATTCCGGTGAGATATTTTTTGCATACTTTGCCATTGTAGATGCCGCAATATCCATCTGGCGTAGATGCTGAAAAACAATTAATTCAATATATATTTCTTAATATTACAAAAATATATTGCTGCTGCCACTGTCAGAGCTACTGCTAACCAGAGTTTAAGCTCCGATCAACGAATCGGAATAAACAAGTATAAGAATTATAAGACGCAAAAAAGATTCATACGAGATTTCACCCTGACCGGAAGTGGTGCGAAAAACACGCAGATTCATTTTTCTTGGATATTCTTATAGGGAGGGATCGAATTAACTCTCTGGGCAAAAAATCTTACAATTGTGAGACTATGAATCTTCCAGTGAGAAAAATTCTACAATCATAATAATTTACTTTTGACAAAGTCAATTTCTATAGAAAATTTGGCTAAAAATATAATTTTGTTCTTTTGCAGAATTCTTTTAATACGATTTTTGGATTAATTAATTTAATTTTATCGATTAGGAGGAAATATTCTTACTGGTTTGAATGATGTCAGCGAGTAAAGAACTGATAACGAGGAAAACTATCCAAAGAACCATGTTACAAATTTCGCTCTTTGATGCTGCGTAATGATTTCGAAACCGGATGAAGATTTTGTTTTTTTTTTTTTGTTATTTCGCCAAATTTTATTTTATCGTTTGACAAGTTACGTAATGTAAATTTCTTTTGAGAATCATGTTACTCTTAAACCACATGTTGCACTTTGTTTATTAGCTCTTTTGAATCTTCTATCTGCCTCTCTCACTCGAAACGCAAAAATACAAAATATAAAATAATAATTTTAATATCGTAGTAAATAGTATCGGGCGATAAATGAATTTAACATTTTGAAAAATATTAATTAATGCCGAGTTTTCTTTCAATCTCGATAAGCGACTATGGAATTAAGTTGTTTATATTGAGACGAGATTTTTGAGGTTAGTTACACTACGAAAGAGAGAGAGAAAGAGAAAACTTGAGGGATTTCGCGCAACTTTAAAATCTTCTTATTCTCTTCGTAAATTTCAAATATTTGTTAAAACATTAATGTGCAATTTAATCGAGCATTAATTTAAGTATAAAATAAAATTCTATATCATTTATATATTTGTTCCCTGATGAGACTGTGACGAGTAAAACTACCAACGAGCTCAGATAGGCGTTTTTCGTTGTGAGAACGCGCAACGCCACCACGTGACGAAAATATTAAAGCGCAGCATGACCTCTGTACTACTGCCGGCTATATAGAGCTTTGAATTTCATTTTTCCTTTGTTTATGTAACCAAAAACATTTTTTATTCCAAGCTGGAAATGATTCGAGGTTTAAAAAAAGCGCGAAATCCCTTTTCTGTCAAGAATTATTATTATTTTTTTTAAATTAGGCAATTTTTCGGGGTTGATAAAGCCGCATTCTTTCGATACCACGAATTGGGACATTATACCGAATCATTGAATTTTATAACAATAATATATAACGGATAACGATTATGAAAATCAAATAAAGATTTTGCTAAATAAACCAAATCTATTGTGCTCTTTTGTTGCCACTTCTTAATAGTAAGCGCACGCTTGCTATATTTATCGTATATATAATTTTAACGAGATTTTATCGTTCGATCAAACCCCTATCGAGCTTAATTGGTAGTCAAAATTACTTCCACCGATATTAGATGATAATATTGATGGGGAATTTGTTAAAAATAAAAAATTTCAGCTTAAAACTCGATTTATCGTATCTATAATTTTTAACGACATTTTATCGTTCGATCAAGCCCCTATCGATCTTAATCCGGTGGAAGTAACTTTTTAACCGATATTAAATTATAATATTGATGGGAATTTGTTTAAAATTAAAAATTTCACCCTAAAACTCGATTTATCGTATCTATCATTAAAACTCGATTTATCGTATATATAATTTTAACGAGATTTTATCGTTCGATCAAACCCCTATCGAGCTTAATTGGTAGTCAAAGTTACTTCCACCGATATTAGATGATAATATTGATGGGGAATTTGTTAAAAATAAAAAATTTCAGCTTAAAACTCGATTTATCGTATCTATAATTTTTAACGACATTTTATCGTTCGATCAAGCCCCTATCGATCTTAATCCGGTGGAAGTAACTTTTTAACCGATATTAAATTATAATATTGATGGAAATTTGTTTAAAATTAAAAATTTCACCCTAAAACTCGATTTATCGTATCCATCATTAAAACTCGATTTATCGTATATATAATTTTAACGAGTTTTTATCGTTCGATCAAACCCCTATCGAGCTTAATTGGTAGTCAAAGTTACTTCCACCGATATTAGATGATAATATTGATGGGGAATTTGTTAAAAATAAAAAATTTCACCTTAAAACTCGATTTATCGTATCTATAATTTTTAACGACATTTTATCGTTCGATCAAGCCTCTATCGATCTAAATCCGGTGGAAGTAACTTTTTAACCGATATTAAATTATAATATTGATGGGAATTTGATTAAAATTAAAAATTTCACCCTAAAACTCGATTTATCGTATCCATCATTAAAACTCGATTTATCGTATATATAATTTTAACGAGTTTTTATCGTTCGATTAAACCCCTATCGAGCTTAATTGGTAGTCAAAGTTACTTCCACCGATATTAGATGATAATATTGATGGGGAATTGGTTAAAAATAAAAAATTTCACCTTAAAACTCGATTTATCGTATCTATAATTTTTAACGACATTTTATCGTTCGATCAAGCCCCTATCGATCTCAATCCGGTGGAAGTAACTTTTTAACCGATATTAAATTATAATATTGATGGGAATTTGATTAAAATTAAAAATTTCACCCTAAAACTCGATTTATCGTATCCATCATTAAAACTCGATTTATCGTATATATAATTTTAACGAGTTTTTATCGTTCGATTAAACCCCTATCGAGCTTAATTGGTAGTCAAAGTTACTTCCACCGATATTAGATGATAATATTGATGGGGAATTTGTTAAAAATAAAAAATTTCACCTTAAAACTCGATTTATCGTATCTATAATTTTTAACGACATTTTATCGTTCGATCAAGCCTCTATCGATCTTAATCCGGTGGAAGTAACTTTTTAACCGATATTGAATTATAATATTGATGGAAATTTGTTTAAAATTAAAAATTTCACCCTAAAACTCGATTTATCGTATCCATCATTAAAACTCGATTTATCGTATATATAATTTTAACGAGATTTTATCGTTCGATCAAACCCCTATCGAGCTTAATTGGTAGTCAAAGTTACTTCCACCGATATTAGATGATAATATTGATGGGGAATTTGTTAAAAATAAAAAATTTCAGCTTAAAACTCGATTTATCGTATCTATAATTTTTAACGACATTTTATCGTTCGATCAAGCCCCTATCGATCTTAATCCGGTGGAAGTAACTTTTTAACCGATATTAAATTATAATATTGATGGGAATTTGTTTAAAATTAAAAATTTCACCCTAAAACTCGATTTATCGTATCTATCATTAAAACTCGATTTATCGTATATATAATTTTAACGAGATTTTATCGTTCGATCAAACCCCTATCGAGCTTAATTGGTAGTCAAAGTTACTTCCACCGATATTAGATGATAATATTGATGGGGAATTTGTTAAAAATAAAAAATTTCAGCTTAAAACTCGATTTATCGTATCTATAATTTTTAACGACATTTTATCGTTCGATCAAGCCCCTATCCATCTTAATCCGGTGGAAGTAACTTTTTAACCGATATTAAATTATAATATTGATGGAAATTTGTTTAAAATTAAAAATTTCACCCTAAAACTCGATTTATCGTATCCATCATTAAAACTCGATTTATCGTATATATAATTTTAACGAGTTTTTATCGTTCGATTAAACCTCTATCGAGCTTAATTGGTAGTCAAAGTTAGTTCCACCGATATTAGATGATAATATTGATGGGGAATTTGTTAAAAATAAAAAATTTCACCTTAAAACTCGATTTATCGTATCTATAATTTTTAACGACATTTTATCGTTCGATCAAGCCTCTATCGATCTTAATCCGGTGGAAGTAACTTTTTAACCGATATTAAATTATAATATTGATGGGAATTTGATTAAAATTAAAAATTTCACCCTAAAACTCGATTTATCGTATATATAATTTTAACGAGTTTTTATCGTTCGATTAAACCCCTATCGAGCTTAATTGGTAGTCAAAGTTACTTCCACCGATATTAGATGATAATATTGATGGGGAATTGGTTAAAAATAAAAAATTTCACCTTAAAACTCGATTTATCGTATCTAAAATTTTTAACGACATTTTATCGTTCGATCAAGCCCCTATCGATCTTAATCCGGTGGAAGTAACTTTTTAACCGATATTAAATTATAATATTGATGGGAATTTGTTTAAAATTAAAAATTTCACCCTAAAACTCGATTTATCGTATCTATCATTAAAACTCGATTTATCGTATATATAATTTTAACGAGATTTTATCGTTCGATCAAACCCCTATCGAGCTTAATTGGTAGTCAAAGTTACTTCCACCGATATTAGATGATAATATTGATGGGGAATTTGTTAAAAATAAAAAATTTCAGCTTAAAACTCGATTTATCGTATCTATAATTTTTAACGACATTTTATCGTTCGATCAAGCCCCTATCGATCTTAATCCGGTGGAAGTAACTTTTTAACCGATATTAAATTATAATATTGATGGGAATTTGTTTAAAATTAAAAATTTCACCCTAAAACTCGATTTATCGTATCTATCATTAAAACTCGATTTATCGTATATATAATTTTAACGAGATTTTATCGTTCGATCAAACCCCTATCGAGCTTAATTGGTAGTCAAAGTTACTTCCACCGATATTAGATGATAATATTGATGGGGAATTTGTTAAAAATAAAAAATTTCAGCTTAAAACTCGATTTATCGTATCTATAATTTTTAACGACATTTTATCGTTCGATCAAGCCCCTATCGATCTTAATCCGGTGGAAGTAACTTTTTAACCGATATTAAATTATAATATTGATGGAAATTTGTTTAAAATTAAAAATTTCACCCTAAAACTCGATTTATCGTATCCATCATTAAAACTCGATTTATCGTATATATAATTTTAACGAGTTTTTATCGTTCGATCAAACCCCTATCGAGCTTAATTGGTAGTCAAAGTTACTTCCACCGATATTAGATGATAATATTGATGGGGAATTTGTTAAAAATAAAAAATTTCACCTTAAAACTCGATTTATCGTATCTATAATTTTTAACGACATTTTATCGTTCGATCAAGCCTCTATCGATCTAAATCCGGTGGAAGTAACTTTTTAACCGATATTAAATTATAATATTGATGGGAATTTGATTAAAATTAAAAATTTCACCCTAAAACTCGATTTATCGTATCCATCATTAAAACTCGATTTATCGTATATATAATTTTAACGAGTTTTTATCGTTCGATTAAACCCCTATCGAGCTTAATTGGTAGTCAAAGTTACTTCCACCGATATTAGATGATAATATTGATGGGGAATTGGTTAAAAATAAAAAATTTCACCTTAAAACTCGATTTATCGTATCTATAATTTTTAACGACATTTTATCGTTCGATCAAGCCCCTATCGATCTCAATCCGGTGGAAGTAACTTTTTAACCGATATTAAATTATAATATTGATGGGAATTGGTTAAAATTAAAAATTTCACGGTAAAACTCGATTTATCGTATCCATCATTAAAACTCGATTTATCGTATATATAATTTTAACGAGTTTTTATCGTTCGATTAAACCTCTATCGAGCTTAATTGGTAGTCAAAGTTACTTCCACCGATATTAGATGATAATATTGATGGGGAATTTGTTAGAAATAAAAAATTTCACCTTAAAACTCGATTTATCGTATCTATAATTTTTAACGACATTTTATCGTTCGATCAAGCCTCTATCGATCTAAATCCGGTGGAAGTAACTTTTTAACCGATATTAAATTATAATATTGATGGGAATTTGATTAAAATTAAAAATTTCACCCTAAAACTCGATTTATCGTATCCATCATTAAAACTCGATTTATCGTATATATAATTTTAACGAGTTTTTATCGTTCGATTAAACCCTTATCGAGCTTAATTGGTAGTCAAAGTTACTTCCACCGATATTAGATGATAATATTGATGGGGAATTTGTTAAAAATAAAAAATTTCACCTTAAAACTCGATTTATCGTATCTAAAATTTTTAACGACATTTTATCGTTCGATCAAGCCCCTATCGATCTTAATCCGGTGGAAGTAACTTTTTAACCGATATTAAATTATAATATTGATGGGAATTTGTTTAAAATTAAAAATTTCACCCTAAAACTCGATTTATCGTATCCATCATTAAAACTCGATTTATCGTATATATAATTTTAACGAGTTTTTATCGTTCGATTAAACCCCTATCGAGCTTAATTGGTAGTCAAAGTTACTTCCACCGATATTAGATGATAATATTGATGGGGAATTTGTTAAAAATAAAAAATTTCACCTTAAAACTCGATTTATCGTATCTATAATTTTTAACGACATTTTATCGTTCGATCAAGCCTCTATCGATCTTAATCCGGTGGAAGTAACTTTTTAACCGATATTAAATTATAATATTGATGGGAATTTGATTAAAATTAAAAATTTCACCCTAAAACTCGATTTATCGTATCCATCATTAAAACTCGATTTATCGTATATATAATTTTAACGAGATTTTATCGTTCGACCAAACCCCTATCGAGCTTAATTGGTAGTCAAAGTTACTTCCACCGATATTAGATGATAATATTGATGGGGAATTTGTTAAAAATAAAAAATTTCACCTTAAAACTCGATTTATCGTATCTATAATTTTTAACGACATTTTATCGTTCGATCAAGCCCCTATCGATCTCAATCCGGTGGAAGTAACTTTTTAACCGATATTAAATTATAATATTGATGGGAATTGGTTAAAATTAAAAATTTCACCCTAAAACTCGATTTATCGTATCTATCATTAAAACTCGATTTATCGTATATATAATTTTGACGAGATTTTATCGTTCGATCAAACCTCTATCGAGCTTAATTGGTAGTCAAAGTTACTTGCACCGATATTAGATGATAATATAGATGGGGAATTTGTTAAAAATAAAGAATTTCACCTTAAAACTCGATTTATCGTATCTATAATTTTTAACGACATTTTATCGTTCGATCAAGCCCCTATCGATCTTAATCCGGTGGAAGTAACTTTTTAACCGATATTAAATTATAATATTGATGAGAATTTGTTTAAAATTAAAAATTTCACCCTAAAACTCGATTTATCGTATCCATCATTAAAACTCGATTTATCGTATATATAATTTTAACGAGATTTTATCGTTCGATCAAACCCCTATCGAGCTTAATTGGTAGTCAAAGTTACTTCCACCGATATTAGATGATAATATTGATGGGGAATTTGTTAAAAATAAAAAATTTCACCTTAAAACTCAATTTATCGTATCTATAATTTTTAACGAGATTTTATCGTTCGATCAAACCTCTATCGAGCTTAATTGGTAGTCAAAGTTACTTCCACCGATATTAGATGATAATATTGATGGGGAATTTGTTAAAAATAAAAAATTTCACCTTAAAACTCGATTTATCGTATCTAAAATTTTTAACGACATTTTATCGTTCGATCAAGCCTCTATCGATCTTAATCCGGTGGAAGTAACTTTTTAACCGATATTAAACTATAATATTGATGGGAATTTGATTAAAATTAAAAATTTCACCCTAAAACTCGATTTATCGTATCCATCATTAAAACTCGATTTATCGTATATATAATTTTAACGAGTTTTTATCGTTCGATTAAACCCCTATCGAGCTTGATTGGTAGTCAAAGTTACTTCCACCGATATTAGATGATAATATTGATGGGGAATTGGTTAAAAATAAAAAATTTCACCGTAAAACTCGATTTATCGTATCTATAATTTTTAACGAGTTTTTATCGTTCGATTAAACCTCTATCGAGCTTAATTGGTAGTCAAAGTTACTTCCACCGATATTAGATGATAATATTGATGGGGAATTTGTTAAAAATAAAAAATTTCACCTTAAAACTCGATTTATCGTATCTGTAATTTTTAACGACATTTTATCGTTCGATCAAGCCCCTATCGATCTTAATCCGGTGGAAGTAACTTTTTAACCGATATTAAATTATAATATTGATGGGAATTTGTTTAAAATTAAAAATTTCACCCTAAAACTCGATTTATCGTATCTATCATTAAAACTCGATTTATCGTATATATAATTTTAACGAGATTTTATCGTTCGATCAAACCCCTATCGAGCTTAATTGGTAGTCAAAGTTACTTCCACCGATATTAGATGATAATATTGATGGGGAATTTGTTAAAAATAAAAAATTTCACCTTAAAACTCGATTTATCGTATCTAAAATTTTTAACGACATTTTATCGTTCGATCAAGCCCCTATCGATCTTAATCCGGTGGAAGTAACTTTTTAACCGATATTAAATTATAATATTGATGGGAATTTGTTTAAAATTAAAAATTTCACCCTAAAACTCGATTTATCGTATCTATCATTAAAACTCGATTTATCGTATATATAATTTTAACGAGATTTTATCGTTCGATCAAACCCCTATCGAGCTTAATTGGTAGTCAAAGTTACTTCCACCGATATTAGATGATAATATTGATGGGGAATTTGTTAAAAATAAAAAATTTCAGCTTAAAACTCGATTTATCGTATCTATAATTTTTAACGACATTTTATCGTTCGATCAAGCCCCTATCCATCTTAATCCGGTGGAAGTAACTTTTTAACCGATATTAAATTATAATATTGATGGAAATTTGTTTAAAATTAAAAATTTCACCCTAAAACTCGATTTATCGTATCCATCATTAAAACTCGATTTATCGTATATATAATTTTAACGAGTTTTTATCGTTCGATTAAACCTCTATCGAGCTTAATTGGTAGTCAAAGTTAGTTCCACCGATATTAGATGATAATATTGATGGGGAATTTGTTAAAAATAAAAAATTTCACCTTAAAACTCGATTTATCGTATCTATAATTTTTAACGACATTTTATCGTTCGATCAAGCCTCTATCGATCTTAATCCGGTGGAAGTAACTTTTTAACCGATATTAAATTATAATATTGATGGGAATTTGATTAAAATTAAAAATTTCACCCTAAAACTCGATTTATCGTATATATAATTTTAACGAGTTTTTATCGTTCGATTAAACCCCTATCGAGCTTAATTGGTAGTCAAAGTTACTTCCACCGATATTAGATGATAATATTGATGGGGAATTGGTTAAAAATAAAAAATTTCACCTTAAAACTCGATTTATCGTATCTAAAATTTTTAACGACATTTTATCGTTCGATCAAGCCCCTATCGATCTTAATCCGGTGGAAGTAACTTTTTAACCGATATTAAATTATAATATTGATGGGAATTTGTTTAAAATTAAAAATTTCACCCTAAAACTCGATTTATCGTATCTATCATTAAAACTCGATTTATCGTATATATAATTTTAACGAGATTTTATCGTTCGATCAAACCCCTATCGAGCTTAATTGGTAGTCAAAGTTACTTCCACCGATATTAGATGATAATATTGATGGGGAATTTGTTAAAAATAAAAAATTTCAGCTTAAAACTCGATTTATCGTATCTATAATTTTTAACGACATTTTATCGTTCGATCAAGCCCCTATCGATCTTAATCCGGTGGAAGTAACTTTTTAACCGATATTAAATTATAATATTGATGGGAATTTGTTTAAAATTAAAAATTTCACCCTAAAACTCGATTTATCGTATCTATCATTAAAACTCGATTTATCGTATATATAATTTTAACGAGATTTTATCGTTCGATCAAACCCCTATCGAGCTTAATTGGTAGTCAAAGTTACTTCCACCGATATTAGATGATAATATTGATGGGGAATTTGTTAAAAATAAAAAATTTCAGCTTAAAACTCGATTTATCGTATCTATAATTTTTAACGACATTTTATCGTTCGATCAAGCCCCTATCGATCTTAATCCGGTGGAAGTAACTTTTTAACCGATATTAAATTATAATATTGATGGAAATTTGTTTAAAATTAAAAATTTCACCCTAAAACTCGATTTATCGTATCCATCATTAAAACTCGATTTATCGTATATATAATTTTAACGAGTTTTTATCGTTCGATCAAACCCCTATCGAGCTTAATTGGTAGTCAAAGTTACTTCCACCGATATTAGATGATAATATTGATGGGGAATTTGTTAAAAATAAAAAATTTCACCTTAAAACTCGATTTATCGTATCTATAATTTTTAACGACATTTTATCGTTCGATCAAGCCTCTATCGATCTAAATCCGGTGGAAGTAACTTTTTAACCGATATTAAATTATAATATTGATGGGAATTTGATTAAAATTAAAAATTTCACCCTAAAACTCGATTTATCGTATCCATCATTAAAACTCGATTTATCGTATATATAATTTTAACGAGTTTTTATCGTTCGATTAAACCCCTATCGAGCTTAATTGGTAGTCAAAGTTACTTCCACCGATATTAGATGATAATATTGATGGGGAATTGGTTAAAAATAAAAAATTTCACCTTAAAACTCGATTTATCGTATCTATAATTTTTAACGACATTTTATCGTTCGATCAAGCCCCTATCGATCTCAATCCGGTGGAAGTAACTTTTTAACCGATATTAAATTATAATATTGATGGGAATTTGATTAAAATTAAAAATTTCACCCTAAAACTCGATTTATCGTATCCATCATTAAAACTCGATTTATCGTATATATAATTTTAACGAGTTTTTATCGTTCGATTAAACCCCTATCGAGCTTAATTGGTAGTCAAAGTTACTTCCACCGATATTAGATGATAATATTGATGGGGAATTTGTTAAAAATAAAAAATTTCACCTTAAAACTCGATTTATCGTATCTAAAATTTTTAACGACATTTTATCGTTCGATCAAGCCCCTATCGATCTTAATCCGGTGGAAGTAACTTTTTAACCGATATTGAATTATAATATTGATGAGAATTTGTTTAAAATTAAAAATTTCACCCTAAAACTCGATTTATCGTATCCATCATTAAAACTCGATTTATCGTATATATAATTTTAACGAGTTTTTATCGTTCGATTAAACCCCTATCGAGCTTGATTGGTAGTCAAAGTTACTTCCACCGATATTAGATGATAATATTGATGGGGAATTGGTTAAAAATAAAAAATTTCACCGTAAAACTCGATTTATCGTATCTATAATTTTTAACGAGTTTTTATCGTTCGATTAAACCTCTATCGAGCTTAATTGGTAGTCAAAGTTACTTCCACCGATATTAGATGATAATATTGATGGGGAATTTGTTAAAAATAAAAAATTTCACCTTAAAACTCGATTTATCGTATCTGTAATTTTTAACGACATTTTATCGTTCGATCAAGCCTCTATCGATCTTAATCCGGTGGAAGTAACTTTTTAACCGATATTGAATTATAATATTGAAGGAAATTTGTTTAAAATTAAAAATTTCACCCTAAAACTCGATTTATCGTATCCATCATTAAAACTCGATTTATCGTATATATAATTTTAACGAGTTTTTATCGTTCGATTAAACCTCTATCGAGCTTAATTGGTAGTCAAAGTTACTTCCACCGATATTAGATGATAATATTGATGGGGAATTTGTTAGAAATAAAAAATTTCACCTTAAAACTCGATTTATCGTATCTATAATTTTTAACGACATTTTATCGTTCGATCAAGCCTCTATCGATCTTAATCCGGTGGAAGTAACTTTTTAACCGATATTAAATTATAATATTGATGGGAATTTGATTAAAATTAAAAATTTCACCCTAAAACTCGATTTATCGTATCCATCATTAAAACTCGATTTATCGTATATATAATTTTAACGAGTTTTTATCGTTCGATTAAACCCCTATCGAGCTTAATTGGTAGTCAAAGTTACTTCCACCGATATTAGATGATAATATTGATGGGGAATTTGTTAAAAATAAAAAATTTCACCTTAAAACTCGATTTATCGTATCTATAATTTTTAACGACATTTTATCGTTCGATCAAGCCTCTATCGATCTTAATCCGGTGGAAGTAACTTTTTAACCGATATTAAATTATAATATTGATGGGAATTTGATTAAAATTAGAAATTTCACCCTAAAACTCGATTTATCGTATCCATCATTAAAACTCGATTTATCGTATATATAATTTTAACGAGTTTTTATCGTTCGATTAAACCCCTATCGAGCTTAATTGGTAGTCAAAGTTACTTCCACCGATATTAGATGATAATATTGATGGGGAATTTGTTAAAAATAAAAAATTTCACCTTAAAACTCGATTTATCGTATCTATAATTTTTAACGACATTTTATCGTTCGATCAAGCCTCTATCGATCTTAATCCGGTGGAAGTAACTTTTTAACCGATATTGAATTATAATATTGATGGAAATTTGTTTAAAATTAAAAATTTCACCCTAAAACTCGATTTATCGTATCCATCATTAAAACTCGATTTATCGTATATATAATTTTAACGAGATTTTATCGTTCGATCAAACCCCTATCGAGCTTAATTGGTAGTCAAAGTTACTTCCACCGATATTAGATGATAATATTGATGGGGAATTTGTTAAAAATAAAAAATTTCAGCTTAAAACTCGATTTATCGTATCTATAATTTTTAACGACATTTTATCGTTCGATCAAGCCCCTATCGATCTTAATCCGGTAGAAGTAACTTTTTAACCGATATTAAATTATAATATTGATGGGAATTTGTTTAAAATTAAAAATTTCACCCTAAAACTCGATTTATCGTATCTATCATTAAAACTCGATTTATCGTATATATAATTTTAACGAGATTTTATCGTTCGATCAAACCCCTATCGAGCTTAATTGGTAGTCAAAGTTACTTCCACCGATATTAGATGATAATATTGATGGGGAATTTGTTAAAAATAAAAAATTTCAGCTTAAAACTCGATTTATCGTATCTATAATTTTTAACGACATTTTATCGTTCGATCAAGCCCCTATCCATCTTAATCCGGTGGAAGTAACTTTTTAACCGATATTAAATTATAATATTGATGGAAATTTGTTTAAAATTAAAAATTTCACCCTAAAACTCGATTTATCGTATCCATCATTAAAACTCGATTTATCGTATATATAATTTTAACGAGTTTTTATCGTTCGATTAAACCTCTATCGAGCTTAATTGGTAGTCAAAGTTAGTTCCACCGATATTAGATGATAATATTGATGGGGAATTTGTTAAAAATAAAAAATTTCACCTTAAAACTCGATTTATCGTATCTATAATTTTTAACGACATTTTATCGTTCGATCAAGCCTCTATCGATCTTAATCCGGTGGAAGTAACTTTTTAACCGATATTAAATTATAATATTGATGGGAATTTGATTAAAATTAAAAATTTCACCCTAAAACTCGATTTATCGTATATATAATTTTAACGAGATTTTATCGTTCGATCAAACCCCTATCGAGCTTAATTGGTAGTCAAAGTTACTTCCACCGATATTAGATGATAATATTGATGGGGAATTTGTTAAAAATAAAAAATTTCAGCTTAAAACTCGATTTATCGTATCTATAATTTTTAACGACATTTTATCGTTCGATCAAGCCCCTATCGATCTTAATCCGGTGGAAGTAACTTTTTAACCGATATTAAATTATAATATTGATGGAAATTTGTTTAAAATTAAAAATTTCACCCTAAAACTCGATTTATCGTATCCATCATTAAAACTCGATTTATCGTATATATAATTTTAACGAGTTTTTATCGTTCGATCAAACCCCTATCGAGCTTAATTGGTAGTCAAAGTTACTTCCACCGATATTAGATGATAATATTGATGGGGAATTTGTTAAAAATAAAAAATTTCACCTTAAAACTCGATTTATCGTATCTATAATTTTTAACGACATTTTATCGTTCGATCAAGCCTCTATCGATCTAAATCCGGTGGAAGTAACTTTTTAACCGATATTAAATTATAATATTGATGGGAATTTGATTAAAATTAAAAATTTCACCCTAAAACTCGATTTATCGTATCCATCATTAAAACTCGATTTATCGTATATATAATTTTAACGAGTTTTTATCGTTCGATTAAACCCCTATCGAGCTTAATTGGTAGTCAAAGTTACTTCCACCGATATTAGATGATAATATTGATGGGGAATTGGTTAAAAATAAAAAATTTCACCTTAAAACTCGATTTATCGTATCTATAATTTTTAACGACATTTTATCGTTCGATCAAGCCCCTATCGATCTCAATCCGGTGGAAGTAACTTTTTAACCGATATTAAATTATAATATTGATGGGAATTTGATTAAAATTAAAAATTTCACCCTAAAACTCGATTTATCGTATCCATCATTAAAACTCGATTTATCGTATATATAATTTTAACGAGTTTTTATCGTTCGATTAAACCCCTATCGAGCTTAATTGGTAGTCAAAGTTACTTCCACCGATATTAGATGATAATATTGATGGGGAATTTGTTAAAAATAAAAAATTTCACCTTAAAACTCGATTTATCGTATCTATAATTTTTAACGACATTTTATCGTTCGATCAAGCCTCTATCGATCTTAATCCGGTGGAAGTAACTTTTTAACCGATATTGAATTATAATATTGATGGAAATTTGTTTAAAATTAAAAATTTCACCCTAAAACTCGATTTATCGTATCCATCATTAAAACTCGATTTATCGTATATATAATTTTAACGAGATTTTATCGTTCGATCAAACCCCTATCGAGCTTAATTGGTAGTCAAAGTTACTTCCACCGATATTAGATGATAATATTGATGGGGAATTTGTTAAAAATAAAAAATTTCAGCTTAAAACTCGATTTATCGTATCTATAATTTTTAACGACATTTTATCGTTCGATCAAGCCCCTATCGATCTTAATCCGGTGGAAGTAACTTTTTAACCGATATTAAATTATAATATTGATGGGAATTTGTTTAAAATTAAAAATTTCACCCTAAAACTCGATTTATCGTATCTATCATTAAAACTCGATTTATCGTATATATAATTTTAACGAGATTTTATCGTTCGATCAAACCCCTATCGAGCTTAATTGGTAGTCAAAGTTACTTCCACCGATATTAGATGATAATATTGATGGGGAATTTGTTAAAAATAAAAAATTTCAGCTTAAAACTCGATTTATCGTATCTATAATTTTTAACGACATTTTATCGTTCGATCAAGCCCCTATCCATCTTAATCCGGTGGAAGTAACTTTTTAACCGATATTAAATTATAATATTGATGGAAATTTGTTTAAAATTAAAAATTTCACCCTAAAACTCGATTTATCGTATCCATCATTAAAACTCGATTTATCGTATATATAATTTTAACGAGTTTTTATCGTTCGATTAAACCTCTATCGAGCTTAATTGGTAGTCAAAGTTACTTCCACCGATATTAGATGATAATATTGATGGGGAATTTGTTAAAAATAAAAAATTTCACCTTAAAACTCGATTTATCGTATCTATAATTTTTAACGACATTTTATCGTTCGATCAAGCCTCTATCGATCTAAATCCGGTGGAAGTAACTTTTTAACCGATATTAAATTATAATATTGATGGGAATTTGATTAAAATTAAAAATTTCACCCTAAAACTCGATTTATCGTATCCATCATTAAAACTCGATTTATCGTATATATAATTTTAACGAGTTTTTATCGTTCGATTAAACCCCTATCGAGCTTAATTGGTAGTCAAAGTTACTTCCACCGATATTAGATGATAATATTGATGGGGAATTGGTTAAAAATAAAAAATTTCACCTTAAAACTCGATTTATCGTATCTATAATTTTTAACGACATTTTATCGTTCGATCAAGCCCCTATCGATCTCAATCCGGTGGAAGTAACTTTTTAACCGATATTAAATTATAATATTGATGGGAATTGGTTAAAATTAAAAATTTCACGGTAAAACTCGATTTATCGTATCCATCATTAAAACTCGATTTATCGTATATATAATTTTAACGAGTTTTTATCGTTCGATTAAACCTCTATCGAGCTTAATTGGTAGTCAAAGTTACTTCCACCGATATTAGATGATAATATTGATGGGGAATTTGTTAGAAATAAAAAATTTCACCTTAAAACTCGATTTATCGTATCTATAATTTTTAACGACATTTTATCGTTCGATCAAGCCCCTATCGATCTTAATCCGGTGGAAGTAACTTTTTAACCGATATTAAATTATAATATTGATGGGAATTTGTTTAAAATTAAAAATTTCACCCTAAAACTCGATTTATCGTATCTATCATTAAAACTCGATTTATCGTATATATAATTTTAACGAGATTTTATCGTTCGATCAAACCCCTATCGAGCTTAATTGGTAGTCAAAGTTACTTCCACCGATATTAGATGATAATATTGATGGGGAATTTGTTAAAAATAAAAAATTTCAGCTTAAAACTCGATTTATCGTATCTATAATTTTTAACGACATTTTATCGTTCGATCAAGCCCCTATCGATCTTAATCCGGTGGAAGTAACTTTTTAACCGATATTAAATTATAATATTGATGGAAATTTGTTTAAAATTAAAAATTTCACCCTAAAACTCGATTTATCGTATCCATCATTAAAACTCGATTTATCGTATATATAATTTTAACGAGTTTTTATCGTTCGATCAAACCCCTATCGAGCTTAATTGGTAGTCAAAGTTACTTCCACCGATATTAGATGATAATATTGATGGGGAATTTGTTAAAAATAAAAAATTTCACCTTAAAACTCGATTTATCGTATCTATAATTTTTAACGACATTTTATCGTTCGATCAAGCCTCTATCGATCTAAATCCGGTGGAAGTAACTTTTTAACCGATATTAAATTATAATATTGATGGGAATTTGATTAAAATTAAAAATTTCACCCTAAAACTCGATTTATCGTATCCATCATTAAAACTCGATTTATCGTATATATAATTTTAACGAGTTTTTATCGTTCGATTAAACCCCTATCGAGCTTAATTGGTAGTCAAAGTTACTTCCACCGATATTAGATGATAATATTGATGGGGAATTGGTTAAAAATAAAAAATTTCACCTTAAAACTCGATTTATCGTATCTATAATTTTTAACGACATTTTATCGTTCGATCAAGCCCCTATCGATCTCAATCCGGTGGAAGTAACTTTTTAACCGATATTAAATTATAATATTGATGGGAATTTGATTAAAATTAAAAATTTCACCCTAAAACTCGATTTATCGTATCCATCATTAAAACTCGATTTATCGTATATATAATTTTAACGAGTTTTTATCGTTCGATTAAACCCCTATCGAGCTTAATTGGTAGTCAAAGTTACTTCCACCGATATTAGATGATAATATTGATGGGGAATTTGTTAAAAATAAAAAATTTCACCTTAAAACTCGATTTATCGTATCTATAATTTTTAACGACATTTTATCGTTCGATCAAGCCTCTATCGATCTTAATCCGGTGGAAGTAACTTTTTAACCGATATTGAATTATAATATTGATGGAAATTTGTTTAAAATTAAAAATTTCACCCTAAAACTCGATTTATCGTATCCATCATTAAAACTCGATTTATCGTATATATAATTTTAACGAGATTTTATCGTTCGATCAAACCCCTATCGAGCTTAATTGGTAGTCAAAGTTACTTCCACCGATATTAGATGATAATATTGATGGGGAATTTGTTAAAAATAAAAAATTTCAGCTTAAAACTCGATTTATCGTATCTATAATTTTTAACGACATTTTATCGTTCGATCAAGCCCCTATCGATCTTAATCCGGTGGAAGTAACTTTTTAACCGATATTAAATTATAATATTGATGGGAATTTGTTTAAAATTAAAAATTTCACCCTAAAACTCGATTTATCGTATCTATCATTAAAACTCGATTTATCGTATATATAATTTTAACGAGATTTTATCGTTCGATCAAACCCCTATCGAGCTTAATTGGTAGTCAAAGTTACTTCCACCGATATTAGATGATAATATTGATGGGGAATTTGTTAAAAATAAAAAATTTCAGCTTAAAACTCGATTTATCGTATCTATAATTTTTAACGACATTTTATCGTTCGATCAAGCCCCTATCCATCTTAATCCGGTGGAAGTAACTTTTTAACCGATATTAAATTATAATATTGATGGAAATTTGTTTAAAATTAAAAATTTCACCCTAAAACTCGATTTATCGTATCCATCATTAAAACTCGATTTATCGTATATATAATTTTAACGAGTTTTTATCGTTCGATTAAACCTCTATCGAGCTTAATTGGTAGTCAAAGTTAGTTCCACCGATATTAGATGATAATATTGATGGGGAATTTGTTAAAAATAAAAAATTTCACCTTAAAACTCGATTTATCGTATCTATAATTTTTAACGACATTTTATCGTTCGATCAAGCCTCTATCGATCTTAATCCGGTGGAAGTAACTTTTTAACCGATATTAAATTATAATATTGATGGGAATTTGATTAAAATTAAAAATTTCACCCTAAAACTCGATTTATCGTATATATAATTTTAACGAGTTTTTATCGTTCGATTAAACCCCTATCGAGCTTAATTGGTAGTCAAAGTTACTTCCACCGATATTAGATGATAATATTGATGGGGAATTGGTTAAAAATAAAAAATTTCACCTTAAAACTCGATTTATCGTATCTAAAATTTTTAACGACATTTTATCGTTCGATCAAGCCCCTATCGATCTTAATCCGGTGGAAGTAACTTTTTAACCGATATTAAATTATAATATTGATGGGAATTTGTTTAAAATTAAAAATTTCACCCTAAAACTCGATTTATCGTATCTATCATTAAAACTCGATTTATCGTATATATAATTTTAACGAGATTTTATCGTTCGATCAAACCCCTATCGAGCTTAATTGGTAGTCAAAGTTACTTCCACCGATATTAGATGATAATATTGATGGGGAATTTGTTAAAAATAAAAAATTTCAGCTTAAAACTCGATTTATCGTATCTATAATTTTTAACGACATTTTATCGTTCGATCAAGCCCCTATCGATCTTAATCCGGTGGAAGTAACTTTTTAACCGATATTAAATTATAATATTGATGGGAATTTGTTTAAAATTAAAAATTTCACCCTAAAACTCGATTTATCGTATCTATCATTAAAACTCGATTTATCGTATATATAATTTTAACGAGATTTTATCGTTCGATCAAACCCCTATCGAGCTTAATTGGTAGTCAAAGTTACTTCCACCGATATTAGATGATAATATTGATGGGGAATTTGTTAAAAATAAAAAATTTCAGCTTAAAACTCGATTTATCGTATCTATAATTTTTAACGACATTTTATCGTTCGATCAAGCCCCTATCGATCTTAATCCGGTGGAAGTAACTTTTTAACCGATATTAAATTATAATATTGATGGAAATTTGTTTAAAATTAAAAATTTCACCCTAAAACTCGATTTATCGTATCCATCATTAAAACTCGATTTATCGTATATATAATTTTAACGAGTTTTTATCGTTCGATCAAACCCCTATCGAGCTTAATTGGTAGTCAAAGTTACTTCCACCGATATTAGATGATAATATTGATGGGGAATTTGTTAAAAATAAAAAATTTCACCTTAAAACTCGATTTATCGTATCTATAATTTTTAACGACATTTTATCGTTCGATCAAGCCTCTATCGATCTAAATCCGGTGGAAGTAACTTTTTAACCGATATTAAATTATAATATTGATGGGAATTTGATTAAAATTAAAAATTTCACCCTAAAACTCGATTTATCGTATCCATCATTAAAACTCGATTTATCGTATATATAATTTTAACGAGTTTTTATCGTTCGATTAAACCTCTATCGAGCTTAATTGGTAGTCAAAGTTACTTCCACCGATATTAGATGATAATATTGATGGGGAATTTGTTAGAAATAAAAAATTTCACCTTAAAACTCGATTTATCGTATCTATAATTTTTAACGACATTTTATCGTTCGATCAAGCCTCTATCGATCTAAATCCGGTGGAAGTAACTTTTTAACCGATATTAAATTATAATATTGATGGGAATTTGATTAAAATTAAAAATTTCACCCTAAAACTCGATTTATCGTATCCATCATTAAAACTCGATTTATCGTATATATAATTTTAACGAGTTTTTATCGTTCGATTAAACCCTTATCGAGCTTAATTGGTAGTCAAAGTTACTTCCACCGATATTAGATGATAATATTGATGGGGAATTTGTTAAAAATAAAAAATTTCACCTTAAAACTCGATTTATCGTATCTAAAATTTTTAACGACATTTTATCGTTCGATCAAGCCCCTATCGATCTTAATCCGGTGGAAGTAACTTTTTAACCGATATTAAATTATAATATTGATGGGAATTTGTTTAAAATTAAAAATTTCACCCTAAAACTCGATTTATCGTATCCATCATTAAAACTCGATTTATCGTATATATAATTTTAACGAGTTTTTATCGTTCGATTAAACCCCTATCGAGCTTAATTGGTAGTCAAAGTTACTTCCACCGATATTAGATGATAATATTGATGGGGAATTTGTTAAAAATAAAAAATTTCACCTTAAAACTCGATTTATCGTATCTATAATTTTTAACGACATTTTATCGTTCGATCAAGCCTCTATCGATCTTAATCCGGTGGAAGTAACTTTTTAACCGATATTAAATTATAATATTGATGGGAATTTGATTAAAATTAAAAATTTCACCCTAAAACTCGATTTATCGTATCCATCATTAAAACTCGATTTATCGTATATATAATTTTAACGAGATTTTATCGTTCGACCAAACCCCTATCGAGCTTAATTGGTAGTCAAAGTTACTTCCACCGATATTAGATGATAATATTGATGGGGAATTTGTTAAAAATAAAAAATTTCACCTTAAAACTCGATTTATCGTATCTATAATTTTTAACGACATTTTATCGTTCGATCAAGCCCCTATCGATCTCAATCCGGTGGAAGTAACTTTTTAACCGATATTAAATTATAATATTGATGGGAATTGGTTAAAATTAAAAATTTCACCCTAAAACTCGATTTATCGTATCTATCATTAAAACTCGATTTATCGTATATATAATTTTGACGAGATTTTATCGTTCGATCAAACCTCTATCGAGCTTAATTGGTAGTCAAAGTTACTTGCACCGATATTAGATGATAATATAGATGGGGAATTTGTTAAAAATAAAGAATTTCACCTTAAAACTCGATTTATCGTATCTATAATTTTTAACGACATTTTATCGTTCGATCAAGCCCCTATCGATCTTAATCCGGTGGAAGTAACTTTTTAACCGATATTAAATTATAATATTGATGAGAATTTGTTTAAAATTAAAAATTTCACCCTAAAACTCGATTTATCGTATCCATCATTAAAACTCGATTTATCGTATATATAATTTTAACGAGATTTTATCGTTCGATCAAACCCCTATCGAGCTTAATTGGTAGTCAAAGTTACTTCCACCGATATTAGATGATAATATTGATGGGGAATTTGTTAAAAATAAAAAATTTCACCTTAAAACTCAATTTATCGTATCTATAATTTTTAACGAGATTTTATCGTTCGATCAAACCTCTATCGAGCTTAATTGGTAGTCAAAGTTACTTGCACCGATATTAGATGATAATATAGATGGGGAATTTGTTAAAAATAAAGAATTTCACCTTAAAACTCGATTTATCGTATCTATAATTTTTAACGACATTTTATCGTTCGATCAAGCCCCTATCGATCTTAATCCGGTGGAAGTAACTTTTTAACCGATATTAAATTATAATATTGATGGAAATTTGTTCAAAATTAAAAATTTCACCCTAAAACTCGATTTATCGTATCCATCATTAAAACTCGATTTATCGTATATATAATTTTAACGAGTTTTTATCGTTCGATTAAACCCCTATCGAGCTTAATTGGTAGTCAAAGTTACTTCCACCGATATTAGATGATAATATTGATGGGGAATTTGGTAAAAATAAAAAATTTCGCCTTAAAACTCGATTTATCGTATCTATAATTTTTAACGACATTTTATCGTTCGATTAAGCCCCTATCGATCTTAATCCGGTGGAAGTAACTTTTTAACCGATATTAAATTATAATATTGATGAGAATTTGTTTAAAATTAAAAATTTCACCCTAAAACTCCATTTATCGTAGCTATTATTAAAACTCGATTTATCGTATATATAATTTTAACGAGATTTTATCGTTCGATCAAACCCCTATCGAGCTTAATTAGTAGTCAAAGTTACTTCCACCGATATTAGATGATAATATTGATGGGGAATTTGGTAAAAATAAAAAATTTCACCTTAAAACTCAATTTATCGTATCTATAATTTTTAACGACATTTTATCGTTCGATCAAACCCCTATCGAGCTTAATTGGTAGTCAAAGTTACTTCCACCGATATTAGATGATAATATTGATGGGGAATTGGTTAAAAATAAAAAATTTCACCGTAAAACTCGATTTATCGTATCTATAATTTTTAACGACATTTTATCGTTCGATCAAGCCCCTATCGATCTTAATCCGGTGGAAGTAACTTTTTAACCGATATTAAATTATAATATTGATGGGAATTTGTTTAAAATTAAAAATTTCACCCTAAAACTCGATTTATCGTATCCATCATTAAAACTCGATTTATCGTATATATAATTTTAACGAGTTTTTATCGTTCGATTAAACCCCTATCGAGCTTAATTGGTAGTCAAAGTTACTTCCACCGATATTAGATGATAATATTGATGGGGAATTGGTTAAAAATAAAAAATTTCACCGTAAAACTCGATTTATCGTATCTAAAATTTTTAACGACATTTTATCGTTCGATCAAGCCCCTATCGATCTTAATCCGGTGGAAGTAACTTTTTAACCGATATTGAATTATAATATTGATGGAAATTTGTTTAAAATTAAAAATTTCACCCTAAAACTCGATTTATCGTATCCATCATTAAAACTCGATTTATCGTATCTATAATTTTAACGAGTTTTTATCGTTCGATTAAACCCCTATCGAGCTTGATTGGTAGTCAAAGTTACTTCCACCGATATTAGATGATAATATTGATGGGGAATTGGTTAAAAATAAAAAATTTCAGCTTAAAACTCGATTTATCGTATCTATAATTTTTAACGACATTTTATCGTTCGATCAAGCCCCTATCGATCTTAATCCGGTGGAAGTAACTTTTTAACCGATATTAAATTATAATATTGATGGAAATTTGTTTAAAATTAAAAATTTCACCCTAAAACTCGATTTATCGTATCCATCATTAAAACTCGATTTATCGTATATATAATTTTAACGAGTTTTTATCGTTCGATCAAACCCCTATCGAGCTTAATTGGTAGTCAAAGTTACTTCCACCGATATTAGATGATAATATTGATGGGGAATTTGTTAAAAATAAAAAATTTCACCTTAAAACTCGATTTATCGTATCTATAATTTTTAACGACATTTTATCGTTCGATCAAGCCTCTATCGATCTAAATCCGGTGGAAGTAACTTTTTAACCGATATTAAATTATAATATTGATGGGAATTTGATTAAAATTAAAAATTTCACCCTAAAACTCGATTTATCGTATCCATCATTAAAACTCGATTTATCGTATATATAATTTTAACGAGTTTTTATCGTTCGATTAAACCCCTATCGAGCTTAATTGGTAGTCAAAGTTACTTCCACCGATATTAGATGATAATATTGATGGGGAATTGGTTAAAAATAAAAAATTTCACCTTAAAACTCGATTTATCGTATCTATAATTTTTAACGACATTTTATCGTTCGATCAAGCCCCTATCGATCTCAATCCGGTGGAAGTAACTTTTTAACCGATATTAAATTATAATATTGATGGGAATTTGATTAAAATTAAAAATTTCACCCTAAAACTCGATTTATCGTATCCATCATTAAAACTCGATTTATCGTATATATAATTTTAACGAGTTTTTATCGTTCGATTAAACCTCTATCGAGCTTAATTGGTAGTCAAAGTTAGTTCCACCGATATTAGATGATAATATTGACGGGGAATTTGTTAAAAATAAAAAATTTCACCTTAAAACTCGATTTATCGTATCTATAATTTTTAACGACATTTTATCGTTCGATCAAGCCTCTATCGATCTTAATCCGGTGGAAGTAACTTTTTAACCGATATTAAATTATAATATTGAGGGGAATTTGATTAAAATTAAAAATTTCACCCTAAAACTCGATTTATCGTATATATAATTTTAACGAGTTTTTATCGTTCGATTAAACCCCTATCGAGCTTAATTGGTAGTCAAAGTTACTTCCACCGATATTAGATGATAATATTGATGGGGAATTGGTTAAAAATAAAAAATTTCACCTTAAAACTCGATTTATCGTATCTATAATTTTTAACGACATTTTATCGTTCGATCAAGCCTCTATCGATCTTAATCCGATGGAAGTAACTTTTTAACCGATATTAAATTATAATATTGATGGGAATTTGATTAAAATTAAAAATTTCACCCTAAAACTCGATTTATCGTATCCATCATTAAAACTCGATTTATCGTATATATAATTTTAACGAGTTTTTATCGTTCGATTAAACCCCTATCGAGCTTAATTGGTAGTCAAAGTTACTTCCACCGATATTAGATGATAATATTGATGGGGAATTTGTTAAAAATAAAAAATTTCACCTTAAAACTCGATTTATCGTATCTATAATTTTTAACGACATTTTATCGTTCGATCAAACCCCTATCGAGCTTAATTGGTAGTCAAAGTTACTTCCACCGATATTAGATGATAATATTGATGGGGAATTTGTTAAAAATAAAAAATTTCACCTTAAAACTCGATTTATCGTATCTAAAATTTTTAACGACATTTTATCGTTCGATCAAGCCTCTATCGATCTTAATCCGGTGGAAGTAACTTTTTAACCGATATTAAACTATAATATTGATGGGAATTTGATTAAAATTAAAAATTTCACCCTAAAACTCGATTTATCGTATCCATCATTAAAACTCGATTTATCGTATATATAATTTTAACGAGTTTTTATCGTTCGATCAAACCCCTATCGAGCTTAATTGGTAGTCAAAGTTACTTCCACCGATATTAGATGATAATATTGATGGGGAATTTGTTAAAAATAAAAAATTTCACCTTAAAACTCGATTTATCGTATCTAAAATTTTTAACGACATTTTATCGTTCGATCAAGCCCCTATCGATCTTAATCCGGTGGAAGTAACTTTTTAACCGATATTGAATTATAATATTGATGAGAATTTGTTTAAAATTAAAAATTTCACCCTAAAACTCGATTTATCGTATCCATCATTAAAACTCGATTTATCGTATATATAATTTTAACGAGTTTTTATCGTTCGATTAAACCCCTATCGAGCTTGATTGGTAGTCAAAGTTACTTCCACCGATATTAGATGATAATATTGATGGGGAATTGGTTAAAAATAAAAAATTTCACCGTAAAACTCGATTTATCGTATCTATAATTTTTAACGAGTTTTTATCGTTCGATTAAACCTCTATCGAGCTTAATTGGTAGTCAAAGTTACTTCCACCGATATTAGATGATAATATTGATGGGGAATTTGTTAAAAATAAAAAATTTCACCTTAAAACTCGATTTATCGTATCTGTAATTTTTAACGACATTTTATCGTTCGATCAAGCCTCTATCGATCTTAATCCGGTGGAAGTAACTTTTTAACCGATATTGAATTATAATATTGAAGGAAATTTGTTTAAAATTAAAAATTTCACCCTAAAACTCGATTTATCGTATCCATCATTAAAACTCGATTTATCGTATATATAATTTTAACGAGTTTTTATCGTTCGATTAAACCTCTATCGAGCTTAATTGGTAGTCAAAGTTACTTCCACCGATATTAGATGATAATATTGATGGGGAATTTGTTAGAAATAAAAAATTTCACCTTAAAACTCGATTTATCGTATCTATAATTTTTAACGACATTTTATCGTTCGATCAAGCCTCTATCGATCTTAATCCGGTGGAAGTAACTTTTTAACCGATATTAAATTATAATATTGATGGGAATTTGATTAAAATTAAAAATTTCACCCTAAAACTCGATTTATCGTATCCATCATTAAAACTCGATTTATCGTATATATAATTTTAACGAGTTTTTATCGTTCGATTAAACCCCTATCGAGCTTAATTGGTAGTCAAAGTTACTTCCACCGATATTAGATGATAATATTGATGGGGAATTTGTTAAAAATAAAAAATTTCACCTTAAAACTCGATTTATCGTATCTATAATTTTTAACGACATTTTATCGTTCGATCAAGCCTCTATCGATCTTAATCCGGTGGAAGTAACTTTTTAACCGATATTAAATTATAATATTGATGGGAATTTGATTAAAATTAGAAATTTCACCCTAAAACTCGATTTATCGTATCCATCATTAAAACTCGATTTATCGTATATATAATTTTAACGAGTTTTTATCGTTCGATTAAACCCCTATCGAGCTTAATTGGTAGTCAAAGTTACTTCCACCGATATTAGATGATAATATTGATGGGGAATTTGTTAAAAATAAAAAATTTCACCTTAAAACTCGATTTATCGTATCTATAATTTTTAACGACATTTTATCGTTCGATCAAGCCTCTATCGATCTTAATCCGGTGGAAGTAACTTTTTAACCGATATTGAATTATAATATTGATGGAAATTTGTTTAAAATTAAAAATTTCACCCTAAAACTCGATTTATCGTATCCATCATTAAAACTCGATTTATCGTATATATAATTTTAACGAGATTTTATCGTTCGATCAAACCCCTATCGAGCTTAATTGGTAGTCAAAGTTACTTCCACCGATATTAGATGATAATATTGATGGGGAATTGGTTAAAAATAAAAAATTTCACCTTAAAACTCGATTTATCGTATCTATAATTTTTAACGACATTTTATCGTTCGATCAAGCCCCTATCGATCTCAATCCGGTGGAAGTAACTTTTTAACCGATATTAAATTATAATATTGATGGGAATTGGTTAAAATTAAAAATTTCACGGTAAAACTCGATTTATCGTATCCATCATTAAAACTCGATTTATCGTATATATAATTTTAACGAGTTTTTATCGTTCGATTAAACCTCTATCGAGCTTAATTGGTAGTCAAAGTTACTTCCACCGATATTAGATGATAATATTGATGGGGAATTTGTTAGAAATAAAAAATTTCACCTTAAAACTCGATTTATCGTATCTATAATTTTTAACGACATTTTATCGTTCGATCAAGCCTCTATCGATCTAAATCCGGTGGAAGTAACTTTTTAACCGATATTAAATTATAATATTGATGGGAATTTGATTAAAATTAAAAATTTCACCCTAAAACTCGATTTATCGTATCCATCATTAAAACTCGATTTATCGTATATATAATTTTAACGAGTTTTTATCGTTCGATTAAACCCTTATCGAGCTTAATTGGTAGTCAAAGTTACTTCCACCGATATTAGATGATAATATTGATGGGGAATTTGTTAAAAATAAAAAATTTCACCTTAAAACTCGATTTATCGTATCTAAAATTTTTAACGACATTTTATCGTTCGATCAAGCCCCTATCGATCTTAATCCGGTGGAAGTAACTTTTTAACCGATATTAAATTATAATATTGATGGGAATTTGTTTAAAATTAAAAATTTCACCCTAAAACTCGATTTATCGTATCCATCATTAAAACTCGATTTATCGTATATATAATTTTAACGAGTTTTTATCGTTCGATTAAACCCCTATCGAGCTTAATTGGTAGTCAAAGTTACTTCCACCGATATTAGATGATAATATTGATGGGGAATTTGTTAAAAATAAAAAATTTCACCTTAAAACTCGATTTATCGTATCTATAATTTTTAACGACATTTTATCGTTCGATCAAGCCTCTATCGATCTTAATCCGGTGGAAGTAACTTTTTAACCGATATTAAATTATAATATTGATGGGAATTTGATTAAAATTAAAAATTTCACCCTAAAACTCGATTTATCGTATCCATCATTAAAACTCGATTTATCGTATATATAATTTTAACGAGATTTTATCGTTCGACCAAACCCCTATCGAGCTTAATTGGTAGTCAAAGTTACTTCCACCGATATTAGATGATAATATTGATGGGGAATTTGTTAAAAATAAAAAATTTCACCTTAAAACTCGATTTATCGTATCTATAATTTTTAACGACATTTTATCGTTCGATCAAGCCCCTATCGATCTCAATCCGGTGGAAGTAACTTTTTAACCGATATTAAATTATAATATTGATGGGAATTGGTTAAAATTAAAAATTTCACCCTAAAACTCGATTTATCGTATCTATCATTAAAACTCGATTTATCGTATATATAATTTTGACGAGATTTTATCGTTCGATCAAACCTCTATCGAGCTTAATTGGTAGTCAAAGTTACTTGCACCGATATTAGATGATAATATAGATGGGGAATTTGTTAAAAATAAAGAATTTCACCTTAAAACTCGATTTATCGTATCTATAATTTTTAACGACATTTTATCGTTCGATCAAGCCCCTATCGATCTTAATCCGGTGGAAGTAACTTTTTAACCGATATTAAATTATAATATTGATGAGAATTTGTTTAAAATTAAAAATTTCACCCTAAAACTCGATTTATCGTATCCATCATTAAAACTCGATTTATCGTATATATAATTTTAACGAGATTTTATCGTTCGATCAAACCCCTATCGAGCTTAATTGGTAGTCAAAGTTACTTCCACCGATATTAGATGATAATATTGATGGGGAATTTGTTAAAAATAAAAAATTTCACCTTAAAACTCAATTTATCGTATCTATAATTTTTAACGAGATTTTATCGTTCGATCAAACCTCTATCGAGCTTAATTGGTAGTCAAAGTTACTTGCACCGATATTAGATGATAATATAGATGGGGAATTTGTTAAAAATAAAGAATTTCACCTTAAAACTCGATTTATCGTATCTATAATTTTTAACGACATTTTATCGTTCGATCAAGCCCCTATCGATCTTAATCCGGTGGAAGTAACTTTTTAACCGATATTAAATTATAATATTGATGGAAATTTGTTCAAAATTAAAAATTTCACCCTAAAACTCGATTTATCGTATCCATCATTAAAACTCGATTTATCGTATATATAATTTTAACGAGTTTTTATCGTTCGATTAAACCCCTATCGAGCTTAATTGGTAGTCAAAGTTACTTCCACCGATATTAGATGATAATATTGATGGGGAATTTGGTAAAAATAAAAAATTTCGCCTTAAAACTCGATTTATCGTATCTATAATTTTTAACGACATTTTATCGTTCGATTAAGCCCCTATCGATCTTAATCCGGTGGAAGTAACTTTTTAACCGATATTAAATTATAATATTGATGAGAATTTGTTTAAAATTAAAAATTTCACCCTAAAACTCCATTTATCGTAGCTATTATTAAAACTCGATTTATCGTATATATAATTTTAACGAGATTTTATCGTTCGATCAAACCCCTATCGAGCTTAATTAGTAGTCAAAGTTACTTCCACCGATATTAGATGATAATATTGATGGGGAATTTGGTAAAAATAAAAAATTTCACCTTAAAACTCAATTTATCGTATCTATAATTTTTAACGACATTTTATCGTTCGATCAAACCCCTATCGAGCTTAATTGGTAGTCAAAGTTACTTCCACCGATATTAGATGATAATATTGATCGGGAATTTGTTAAAAATAAAAAATTTCACCTTAAAACTCGATTTATCGTATCTAAAATTTTTAACGACATTTTATCGTTCGATCAAGCCCCTATCGATCTTAATCCGGTGGAAGTAACTTTTTAACCGATATTAAATTATAATATTGATGGAAATTTGTTTAAAATTAAAAATTTCACCCTAAAACTCGATTTATCGTATCCATCATTAAAACTCGATTTATCGTATATATAATTTTAACGAGTTTTTATCGTTCGATTAAACCCCTATCGAGCTTAATTGGTAGTCAAAGTTACTTCCACCGATATTAGATGATAATATTGATGGGGAATTGGTTAAAAATAAAAAATTTCACCTTAAAACTCGATTTATCGTATCTAAAATTTTTAACGACATTTTATCGTTCGATCAAGCCCCTATCGATCTTAATCCGGTGGAAGTAACTTTTTAACCGATATTAAATTATAATATTGATGGGAATTTGTTTAAAATTAAAAATTTCACCCTAAAACTCGATTTATCGTATCCATCATTGAAACTCGATTTATCGTATATATAATTTTAACGAGTTTTTATCGTTCGATTAAACCCCTATCGAGCTTAATTGGTAGTCAAAGTTACTTCCACCGATATTAGATGATAATATTGATGGGGAATTGGTTAAAAATAAAAAATTTCACCGTAAAACTCGATTTATCGTATCTATAATTTTTAACGACATTTTATCGTTCGATCAAGCCCCTATCGATCTTAATCCGGTGGAAGTAACTTTTTAACCGATATTAAATTATAATATTGATGGGAATTTGTTTAAAATTAAAAATTTCACCCTAAAACTCGATTTATCGTATCCATCATTAAAACTCGATTTATCGTATATATAATTTTAACGAGTTTTTATCGTTCGATTAAACCCCTATCGAGCTTAATTGGTAGTCAAAGTTACTTCCACCGATATTAGATGATAATATTGATGGGGAATTGGTTAAAAATAAAAAATTTCACCGTAAAACTCGATTTATCGTATCTAAAATTTTTAACGACATTTTATCGTTCGATCAAGCCCCTATCGATCTTAATCCGGTGGAAGTAACTTTTTAACCGATATTGAATTATAATATTGATGGAAATTTGTTTAAAATTAAAAATTTCACCCTAAAACTCGATTTATCGTATCCATCATTAAAACTCGATTTATCGTATCTATAATTTTAACGAGTTTTTATCGTTCGATTAAACCCCTATCGAGCTTGATTGGTAGTCAAAGTTACTTCCACCGATATTAGATGATAATATTGATGGGGAATTGGTTAAAAATAAAAAATTTCACCGTAAAACTCGATTTATCGTATCTATAATTTTTAACGAGTTTTTATCGTTCGATTAAACCTCTATCGAGCTTAATTGGTAGTCAAAGTTACTTCCACCGATATTAGATGATAATATTGATGGGGAATTTGTTAAAAATAAAAAATTTCACCTTAAAACTCGATTTATCGTATCTATAATTTTTAACGACATTTTATCGTTCGATCAAGCCCCTATCGATCTTAATCCGGTGGAAGTAACTTTTTAACCGATATTAAATTATAATATTGATGGGAATTTGTTTAAAATTAAAAATTTCACCCTAAAACTCGATTTATCGTATCCATCATTAAAACTCGATTTATCGTATATATAATTTTAACGAGATTTTATCGTTTGGGCTTAGAGAATGGCGTTTCTTCCAGATATGCCAATTATTTCTATTCCATAAGGCACTTTTAAAATCCGCGTGTGCGCGCGTATGTCGCCTAAATATTTTATGTCCTAAATAAAATAGATTCAAAAAAAATCTAAGCCCGATATACACGAAACAAATTCGCGATCTCATATCTTTCTTTACAATATATATTTCTGGGAAGTCAGAAACATTGTAAAGAAAGATAAAAGTCGAAGATTGCTAACGATTTGTATGTCGAATCGCCGATGGCGTATAGTGCCATCTGTCGGTGGCGCGCGCCGCACAGATGGTAATTCGTTGCGCGTGCCCCGTTCACTACTATGCCGACGCCATCGGAGTTCGCCAAAACCTTTCACATCCTCTTAAGAAAATGACTTTACACCTACCTTAAAATATTCCATATAGTTTTAAAAAAATCATTGTTAGCTAAAACAAATTTCGTGTTGTGCGATGGAAGAAAAATTGAATTCTCCATAACGCATAAATTGCCAAAGCTGAAATTTCATACACATTTAAAGCAATTACTCCACCCTGATTTAATTCGCTATGATTCTCTTTAAATTTGATTGGGAAGTTGACATTTTTTCAAAATTTTATGTTTAGACTTTTAACTCGATTAGAAAAAAAAAAAAAAAATCTACTATTTCGAAAATTTTATACAAATGCATTCGAGCAAACTTCACAGACAAAATTGTTCACATTAATGAAGTAACATAACGAGACGCTTTGTAATAAAATTCGTGACAAATATCCAAAAATTCCCGCTGTTTAGAATCATGCAGATCTGAGTAAAGCAAAAAGAAAATTGGAGTTTATCCTGTGTGAGAAGCAAAATCGAGAAAATTACTTTTTCATAGTTTCTGTGAATAAAAAAGAATTACGAGAAATTAACGTCCAAGGTTACGAATAATAATCTAATTATTAAGCAATTTCTGTGGGGCTGGAGAAATCGTCAAAAATTCAAGAAGATGGAAATATTTTATATTAAACAATGACTGAGCCAAATTGAAAAATATAAAGATTGACCAGATAAGATTTTTTATTATAAATTTCTGTGAAATAGATAACAGAGATAGATAAATCAACAATGCTCGAATTCCATCATAAATACCAGCTACTATAATTAGAGTATTAAATTAAATAATATACTGCTAGCATAAACCTCACGACTCTTGTAGATCACAGGGACTTTTTTTTTTTTTAGATCCTTTTGTCCCGATAAAGATCACATTTTTTTATAGAAATTGACGTATTGTTTTTTTTTTTGTCTGGTACAAATCTGTAGAACAATTTGACAAAGCTTCAGTCTTTTCGATCTTTTTTTTTTTTTACCCTAAAAGCGTTATTCGATCTCTGAGAAGGAAACTCAAAATCATCAATTTCGAGATCATTCGGATAATATTTATGGAAATTCAATTTTTCTCTGTTGCCAAACATATTTGAAAATTTCTTATCTCTTGTGCAAAGACAAACATTGGATTTTTTTATAGTTAGAGGATTTCCTTAATTTTTTCGAAAAATGAAAATAAATAAGCTTTGTTTTCGATCGTCATAAATATTTTTAAGTTAGCATTGTGTAACGTGAATGTAAAAATTAAATTAATTATGTTTGACGTTTAAATTCTTTCCTTTGTTAATTTTTTATTCCCATATCGGAATGATACAGACATTCATCATGCGATAATGATTCTCTGGATAAGTGAGGATTATTAATTTTTCATCTATTGAAAAGTTTTTTTTTGTCATTGGCCAGAATTCTTGCTGAAATTGTTGTTTTTTTTTTTTTTCTTTTTTAATTATCACCCAAATGTAAAATTTTTTTTTTCAGTCATCTAAGAGATAATTAGGCCACCTAAGAAGGTAAAAATGTTTAACTTTGAAATCAGAATCGAACTTATTGTATTCCATTTCCGGTCGACTATCACTTATTTTGTTCGTGTCGTGGAAAACAAAATTTTTGTGGAGAAGAAAAAAAAGAAAAAGAAGAAGAAATCATCGAAATCGACCATTAACGTATTCGAGTGACGATGAAATGAATTTTTCAAGCAACAATTACACGATCCTATGCGTTCACGCAAATTGGCAATATAGAAAAATTCTACTTTTTACTCACGAAAAAATCTACGAAAAGATATAAATTTTTTCGTTTTCGGCACTTCATGACTTGAACTTTCCAAAATGAAGAAATTTGAAAAAAAAAAAACAACAACTGAGGCGCGCTTGGATTGGAAAACTTGAAAAATATGCAATCAAAATATTTTGAAAATTCATTCGAATAAAAAAAATTGTGCAATTTGTGAAACGATTTTCTGCTGCTAAAAAAAAAGTTCAATCATATCCTCAAAGAATCTTTGAAAGATTTAAAAATTAATATATCGCGTCGACTATCGGCTTATTTTCGTTTGTTGCGTATTTCAAAGTTATTGAAGAGCAAAAAAAAAAAAAAAAGAAAGAGAATTAAACATTTTTACCTTTGTATGGATACAACTTTAAATAATAAATAACTTTTAAATAATCATAATGGTAATTTTATAATGTAATTAACGTCGTATACGACGATTCTGTAAAAAAATTGATTAGTAATTAAGGTAATACGAGGTAGGTAACATATCTATGAATATCGTTGCGATGCTTGAGCTTATTTCTTTTTTTTTTTTTCTAATAAGCGAGCGACTTTGATGCCAAAAATATGGGCAAACTTAAAAAATGTTGACCAACAGCATTATCTCCAATTTTAGTTTCAATTCCGAGTTTGAGTTTTTTTTCTTCTTCTTAAAATTTAATATTTTTTAAAAAATATTATTCTTTTACACAGCCAATAATTTACCAAGCAAATTTCCGCAAGTTTGTAACTTGAAAATTAATTAATCCAAGTTGCAAATTAAAACGAACCGATTGTGCAAATTTTCAAATGTTCATCCACTTGATGAGTGAGAAAAAAAAACGTTTATACTTGATAAATAAAAATAAAAAAAATATTCAACAGTGAAATTGAACAGAGGATTGATGAGTTATTAAAAAGAGAGTCGCTCGCTCATAGAGTCAAAATTTTTTCATTGCCCCTCACAAAGACAATTAACAGAGTATAATTTTTAATTTTTAACGTTATCAGATTTATAGAAAGATTTTTTTTTTTTTCTTTTTTTTACCTCGCAACTGACGAATTAGTCTTTGAAAGAACGTCGAGCTTCGAGTCTCGCGCATCTCGGACACTCTATTGGATTATTTGCGAGGGTTTTGCATTCCGCGTGAAAACATGAACCGCACTGATTGCATCTCGTGACCTTTGAAAATTCCCACGGAAATATCACTTTGGAGCTGTCCTTTGAGCGGCATAATTCGCAAACGAAACCTCGCGCTTCGCACAGCTGTAATAATTTTTTTTTTAATAAAAAAAATAATTAAAAAAAAAAACGCTGCCCACATCTAGTATCAGAGGCCAAAAAGTGTGGGTGAAATTTATTTTTTTATCATAATTTAATTTTCATCAAAATACTATCGCGTCCAGACGTAAAAATATTAATAATGATATGAAAAAAATATACATGTATATTAGTCAGCCATGATAATAATTATAATTAAAAGACTTGTGCGCTTATGCTGAATTATTAAGCGCTTATGATAATAATATTTTTCATTATAATTCAAAAGGGGTAATAAAAAATTATTTAATTATTTTACCACAATTGGTAAAATTTATTATTAAAATCGTAAATTGATCAAATAATTTTCTTACCAGACACTCGGAAACGTGGGCGCAACATTCTTGAACTAATTCATTCAATTTAACGGTCAGCACTCCAACTTTGACAAACATCAAATCTTGCATGGAATATATATGGGGATCGTTGAATATATAATTGGGTTGTCTCTTTAGAGCTTTTTGGATTCTGAAAAATAAATATTTAATAAAACAGAAAATTTTTCATCAATCATCGCGTACATTTAATTGATATTGTTTAACAAAAAAGAAAAAAAAAAATTATCAATGTCTCAAAAGTAATTTGCCGGAAAATTCCTTACAATCGGAAAAATAAAAAATTATTTACGCGTTGAAAAGAATTTTCTGCAAAAATCACAATGAAAATAAAAAAGGCATTAAATTTTTTTTTTGCAATAGTTTCGAAAATCGATAATTGCCGTTATTTTTATAGCCAGACATGGTTAAAATGAGAAAAATTATTATCTACCTTTGTGCAAATCTGCATGTCAACAAGAAATCCTTAAGGTAATACAATTGCGTGCGCAATAATCTCGTTCGTTCCAATTGCTTTATTCGCCTGTATAAAAGTGGATTCAAGTCATTGACTTGAAACAACGGATCAATCGCCATTTGATCCAATAATCTGTATGAAAAATTTGAAACTGGATATCTGAAAAAAAAAAAAAAAATTAATGATTAAATTTAATAAATAATTTTGTCACGTGTAAGGAAAATGTAAAAAAAAAAAAAAAATGTTTTTAATACACAAATAATTTCTTACCTATTAAAATCCCATTTAGATAATATTTTTCCGGGTATCAAAGCCACTTGATTCGTGTGACATCCCGTACAAAAATATCTTCCCAAATATTCGCAATATCGAAATCTACACGCGTATTCCACTGCAACTTTCATTCCGCAGCCTGCACATCTGTAATTCTGTTTGGCTATGAGAATTTTTCGTCTGTAGGAAGACAAAAAAAAAAAAAATCAAGACAATTATTTTACTGCAAAATAATAGCAAATTAAATAAACAAACAAATATTTTCAATTCGCCCAACATTGTTTTTAGGCTCCCTCAATTTTTCATGGAATGAAAAAAATAAATGTGAGATTTCAATGACAAATTGTGCAGTCGCCCAAAAAATGGCAAACAAAATTTAAGTTTTATTTTTATTTTATTTTTTCGTATAAAAGCTCATAAAAATTCGTATAAAAGCAATTTAGACTCACGCTGGTGGTGGATGAGCCGTAAATATAATTTGCGGGCGTGGAGGTGCCCATTCTATTGTCCCACGCAATGGAATTACTTGACTGATTTTTTCCTCGTTTTGACCATCACCGGAATTGGCCAACCAATTTTTCGGCATAGGCAGTAGCTTAAAATAATAATAATAATAATAATAATCGGTTAGTATCCAATTTTCATGAGAATTTCAATTTCATAGATATAAACTATTCATATAAATAAATAAATAAATAAATCACAATGCGTGCTGCAACAACCCAGAAAATGGCTACGACTCATTTTTTTTATGTCTAAAAATTGTATTTGCTAAAAAATAATTGTTACGAGTTAATTTTTTTCACCCAAAAATATAAATATAATAATAATAATTGCGCGAGGAGAAAAATTATTAAATCTCAACCCACAATTTTAGGGGGTTTTAGTAGTTTCGCCTTAAAATAAATTACCGTCATTTTTTGATGTCTAAAAATTATATTTGCTAAAAAATATTATTTCGAGTTAATTTTTTTCACTCAGAGATATAAATATAATAATAATAATTGCGCGAGGAGAAAAATTACTGAATCTCGACCCACAATGTTAGGGGTTTTTAGTAGTTTGGTCTTAAAATAAATTACCTGCTGTGGCGCATCTTTTTCCGAAACGAGCCATTGCAATTCACTCGCTCTTGGCAAATGTCTCTCGCTGAATCGACTTATCAGACACAATGCGACACCTTCTGCCGAAATAATGCTATCGGTCAGGGCGGATTCGGTTCCTTGTCGGGGCGAGGAACGATACAAATCTGCATCTGAGTATAAAGATGCCATTGACACGGATACCCCTAGAAGAATCGAAACTTTTCAATCTCTTTGCGATAAATATTGTGCGTCTGCTTTTTTTTTCTTTTTTTTTTTATCTCAGTATTCATTTTTTTTTTTTTGTTTTTCGGATAATGTAAATTATTATAATTTTTGTGAGAAACACAATTTTGAGTTACAGAAAAAAAAAGTGCAAAAATATGTATTTTGTATTAATTGGAATTTTGAAAATTTTCATTGACATACCAGATGATCGGAGTTGTGATAAATTTTGGGCATCGTCAATTTCCAGATCATCGACACCGTCTGTAGAAATAGTGTCCGAAGGCGTGTCTGGTGAGCTGGACAAAGGGCTCGCACTTTGATCTGTTGTTGTGGCTGAATAAATATCGTAAAAAAAAAAAATCCAATCAACAATAAAATTGCATTGGATTAATTTTGTTAAACTAAATTCTTTAAAATTAAACTCAACTCGCGTATATTATAATGGGATTACTCGTAATTTTCAAATTTTTTACGTCAAATTAACCGTAAAATTAATTTAAAAAGAAAAAAAAAAAAACAACAACTTACTGTCTGTTTTTCCATCACTCAAAAGCTCGCGGCTCCAATTGCCCTTTCTCTGTTCCATTTGTCTCTGTCGCCTTCTCAGTCTTATTCGTTGCTTCAAATTGTTTATCTCCTCGTCGCTCTCGTCGACAGTTTCGTCGATTAGCCGTAATTGCCGATTACACTTTACCTAAAATTAATTATTGCGCAAAATTAAAAGTGAACACCGCAAGCTCAGTATAAATAATTATCCGGAAGAAAAGCAAAAAACAAACCTGTTCGATAGCAGCAATCATCGCTTCGGAAATACTGAAATGGGCATTTTCTCTATCGAGCTCAGCATTGCCACGAGAAAATTGTCCCGATGACAAAAAGCTCGTGAGACTTTGGCCCTCGAGTGGCCTTGGAAAATATCCAGTGGCCATAGGTTGAACGCTGCTCCCCCCATCCTCCATAAAACTTTTCTTCGGTGTGCGAATATCTTTTTGTCCTTCGACGCCTAAGCTCCATGAACCAGAAAATTCAGGCGCGGAGCCTGCAAAAAATAAGCTCTTTCTTCGAATTTTTTGATGAGTTTCAATCTTAATACTCTCGCTCGTAGAATTATCCGGATGATAATCAACGAAATCTTGCCTCGTAGTACGTCCAATATTTCTCATTGGGACATTTCTCATTGAATCCTCATAATTGTCCGAACTTCCGCCGCAATTTTTCATTTCATTTTTTTTCCCACTACCACCGTTAGTTTTGATTTTTTGCTTACGCTGGCACGTCTTTGATTTTTTCGGCTTGCCATATGTATTTTTCACAAGGATAGAATTTTTCATCTCTGAATAATCAATTTTAATCACATCCGATAATTCGATCGTTCTTGGCGCCCGAATGCTCACATTTTCCTCCGGTCGATTAGTCGCCATAAATGCGGCCAATGGCAATGCACAACTTTTTTGACAAATTTCATGATCTTTGCACAATACGGGCAGACTGTTCCAAGATTTTAGAGATATCTCGTTTTCTCTCTCTTCCGTTATAATATTATTTTTCGTATCACTTTTATTCCTCGGATCGACATAGTCCAATTTTTCCACATTAATATTCTCGTCATTCGTAATTTCGTCGTCGTCGTTGTCGTCGTCATCGGCATGTTTCTCCTCGCAATTTTCTTTCGCTGAAAAATTTGATTCGTTTCTCGTATTTCCAAAATTTATCGGATAAGAAGATGATCGTCGATGTCTTTTTGGGCTGTTTTTCAAAAAACGTCCACCAGGTAGAAACTAAAAAAAAAATATTCATGTAAAATAAACAAATAAATTACCAATTAACGAATTATCGTACGAGAATATAATTTTGCTTTTCATCGTGTAATTTGCTATTGTGTGAGATAAAATCAAAATTAAACAATTTTCACGAAATTACGTTTATAGTAAAAAACGAATAAAAGTAAAACAGCATTATGTAAATAAATGTAATTTATGTTGCAAAAAATTATGTTTGCTGTTCGATTCAAATTGAGCTTTTAAAATTTACATTTCTTTATCTTCTTTCTAAAATTCGATAATTCGATCAATAACAAAACAACTAATTCATGCCTATACATGATAATTTTTATTTTGCTAATATAATAATAATAATAATAATTTATACTATTACATTACCAGGCATGGATCAATTTCTGTGAGCAGAGGAGCTTGATTTCGTTCTACAGCCCTCAAGCAAATTAGAGTCGCCTCGGCCAAGCTTTCCTGACACAAAAAAGCCCAAGGCTCGAGGCAAGATAGTAAATGCTCTTTGTCCGACAAGAGCCACGATAACTTTTGAGAGAGCGAATGATTCTCCAAACTGCAATGAAAATATACCCAACATTTTTAATTTTAATTTTTTTTTTCTATTAATATTTTTCTTCAATATTAATTATTTTTCGGATAATCAATTAATCAATTTTGTTCGATAAAAATCAAACGTTACCTCTTGTATATCCACAATATATCTTTGCGAGATGCTATTCGAGCTGGCAAATTGGCCAAATAATCATCGCACTGCACAATCGTCGGTGACATTGCCAATGACGGTTGAAGCCAATTCAATCCTTGAATAAAAACCCAGCAATCCGGCTCACCCTTGATAAAGAAAAAAATAAAAATTGTCAAAATCAAATCTCATAATATTCTATAAATTGAGACAAATTCAGCAACATTGCATAAACATTTTCCATTGATAAAAAAAAATGAAAAAAAAATATATAAAAATTCTAAACTCACCAGAGGATCGAATATTCGACATCCATGCTTGAAAATTTGCTCTACCACGCTGTGAAGTCTGTTTAATCCACCATAAACATTCCAAACATTGGAAACTCCATAAACGAGCAAACCCTCAACTGTCGATCTGAGACTTTGCAATAGTTGCCATTGTTCTTTTATGTGATTATCCTCGCTCATTTTGTCAGTTTGCTCTCAATTCGCATTTGACACAAATTTCACATAATTCTGAAAATTAATTAATTCAAATTAATTAATTAAAACTAAAAAATTAACAAAAAAAAAATACAATAATTTTTTACATCCTAGAAATACAAAATAAATGATTTTTAAAATTGCTTTTAACTAGTGTGCCATAATGTTACAATTTACAAAATAAACAATCTGATATGAGGATTTTCAAAAATATAAAGAAAAGAATCGCCATTTTGACAGAGAGTTCCTCGCAGATTTGCACACAAAGGAATGTTAAATTTATCAACAACTTTTTTTTACACCCATTTATTCCAACATTGATAGCTGTGGCCAAAGAATTTACACCTGAATTCGTTGCCTTTGTCAAAATAAAAAAAAAAAATAGGTCACGTCGATGTTTTGGCGTTTTCAAATCGTGAAAATTGTTAATGTCGCGATCACGTAATCGTACAATTTGCAATCAATTACGCGAATATAACACGAAGAATGATTGTCACGCCCGTTTTCTCCAAACGTTAATCAGAGGTTAAACTCTGTTTTGACATAAATTAAAATCATATTTGAAAAAACAAAAAACAATTGAACGAGATTTGTACCACGTTGATGGGAGAAACGAGGCGTCATGAGTACTGTCAACAATAAATATTATAATTACGATCGTTCGAAAAATAAATATGGCGTATCCAGTATACGAATTCAGGTCTGAATTCGTTGATACAAAACAATATGTGGATCTTGAGAAAAAAAAAAAAATAATTAATTGATTGAGAGGTTCATTTAATTGATAGTTCGTGACCCAATTACCTAAATTTTACAATATCGAGGTCATGACGCGTCATTGCTCGAATCGTAAATGTAAAAAAAAAAAAGTACTAAAATTTGCGACAACGTTCACAGAGAATTTACAATATTCAATTGAGGCATAAAAAATTTAAGATAAATATTTACATATTCTCCAATTGTTAGCAAAACTTTCCAACGAAATTCTTATAATTGTCTATAATGAATAATAATAATAATAATACCTTTGTCTATGATGTCCGTATATTTGTATACATATATATATGTTTTAAATGAGATTCGTTGCTATTTCATTATCATATTTTCAACCAGCTGACAATCGGTCTCGAGTGAGAGCGATCGCCTGTGTCAATGTGATTATCAAGCGGAGATAAACGAGGCCCATCGACTAAAGACCGTGCACGAGCCTAAACTTATAAACCGAAAGCACAAAAACTTTTGCATAGTGCGTAAACCATAATGCATAACGCCCGATTCTTCCGATGTGGCTTGGTAAAGCCTGGTTCAATTTTTATTAAAATTTTAAATGTAACTTTGTGATAGGTTAATCAGAGTTTAAGCTCCGATCAATGTTGGTGAAAACGTGAGCGTCTCTGGACCAATCAGAATCCTCCTTTCTCATCCCCACCTAAATATCGAACGCACACAATGTGAAGATCCGTTTTCTCCAACGTTAATCAGAGTTTAAGCTGCGGTTATCCTATCTCAAAATTAATATTAAAAAAAAAATTAACTTACGTTGATAAAAATTGGGCGAAAAATGAGGCTTCTGAGATTCATGGATTACGCGAAATGCTTGCGCTTTCAGGTTTATGATTGCTATTATGCTCATGGACTAATATAATTCATATAATTTTCTTATGGCCATGAAAAATATAACCAACGAAGATAGGAGCCTCATGGCTGATTTTTATCCACCGGATATTCAATACGAAAAGCATTGATTATTCGGTGGATAAATGCCAGATAAATCCCAATGAAGAAATTTGGCATTAATCATCATTGAATTAATCCACAAAATATATTAAAATCCTCTAATATACACCTGGGTCACCAGTGACCCGTCCATTTCAACATGGCGACGGAAAAATGTTAAAACCAACGGATTAAGATAACATAAATATAAGTCATAAAACTCATGTAATTTTTAGGAACAATTGCTATGCAATTTTATACACATTTTAGAATCGGCCAATAATCTGCAACTGGATAAAAAATAGACAAAAAGTTCCGGCGCACTGTCAAGCATGAAGACCAGAGAGAGAGAGAGAGTAACTCTAGTGTCTTCATGCTGTCAAGTTTAAATTCTGTTGACACTGTGTCAGAGTTTGGCATTATTTAGCTCCGTTGCTGTAGGAAAATAAGGAAAAATCAATTTTTCATATTACTCTTCAATGGCTCTGCTCTGATGATGAACTATTCAATTAAAGAAATTATTAAAGAAATGTTTTTTTTTATTTTATTAAATTATTTATAACAATTAAGAAAATTGATAATTTACCATTGAAATCATCAACTGAACAATGATTTAAGGAATACCGTACGATCGTCATTTTCATTCTGTTTCTTTCGCTCTCTAATCTCCATATCTGTTTCGCGCTGCTTAATATCTGGCGCAATGAAATTTGAGATTTCTCCTGCCTGTTCCTTCTTGCGAAGTTTTTTGCTACGATCGACATTGTGAGAGAAAAAGTTGACCTCTCGTTTCGCTTGTGCTATCTCGGCGTTTAATCTCTGCTTGTGAACGGCTCTTTCGTATGCCAAACGCTCGCTCAGATGAATCCACTTGAATCTGGATATGAGTGAAGAAAAAAAGAAACCAATAAAAAATTTAAATATTTTATGAAATTTTGATCGAGCGATAAAAACAAAAACCCAAATTTTCGATTTTTTACCTTGGCAAATATTTTACGTTCCAGATAATATCGTAAAATTTACTTTTCTTCTGTGTTGATATTTGTGTGTTGTTTAAAGTCGCCGCAACGTATTTTGCAACTTTTTTACTCTCAAATTCGACCCATCCTTCTGTAAAGTGTTTTGCTGCAACTTTTCTTTTCTTCTTTTTCTTGACTCCATCCGTATCTACGTAATCAGTCAGTAAATTAATTTAATTGATGGAATTTTATTATTTGAAAATAATTTCATCGCCTTATAACAAGATCAAGATACTCTTGGAAAGAATTTACACGTGATAAAAAAATATAACTTATTCAGCATTCTCAATAATATTAAAATGAACTTGTTGACCTTTATTTAATGATATATATATCATATAATTTTAATAATAGCGTTATTTTTTCAAAATTCCTTGTGTGTAAATGGCCATTTGCATGTTTCAAATGTTGATTAGCATTGCGGGATAGTGAAAAAAAGATGGCGGAAAGAAATGGCCCAAATTGCAAATCATAGGTTATGTTACCACAGCAAATAATCAATTTTTTAAAATCTTTCGTCAAATAATCCTGCATATCCTTTTTTTTAAGTGAAAAAAAAGTCATCTCTACGTCGGAAATAAATAAATTTTCCCTCCATTATCCATATTTCATTATTTAAATTACAATTTGAAAAAAAAAAAAACAAAATCTTACCCGTAGCAGCGAGCTGCAAATAAACGCGCCCTAATTTTCCATAACTCGACATTATTTCGCGAATTTTCGTCACATTCATGTATTTTGGTATCGTCGAGAGATAAATGATACCACGTTTTCTTTTCTTTTCTGGCAAATTTTTCAAATCATCCCGCTCGCTGACATTATCATCATCGACTTTAATAATACTTTCCGAATTCGAATCATTATCAGACAATGATTGATCCTCTTCGATCGTTTCTAATGACGATAATAATTTTTTTCCAAACATTGTTTATCGCGTAAATATTATTAAAATGGGAGCACTCTGACAGCTTAATTTAAAGTGTGGTTAACCTTTTTTGTTTTCACGTGTACGGAGAAGACAACTGAAATTTAACCTGACCTGATATTCCATTAGATTAGGTTAGTTAGAGGTTAGGCAGTCGTGCAAGTTGCGCATGCGCAGTCTGATCAAAAATAAAAATACGCGACGCAGTTTTTTCCAGTTTTTCCGATAAGCTGGTAAATGATTTTACGAATGTTTTGCTCTCGTTTATATATTTAACAAAATTAAATCCTTATTTTCAAACTATCTTAAGACAAAACAGCAATATTCTCGTGTCATTAATTAAACTTCACGAACAAAATACATCTCGTACAAAATGGCCGAACCTTCAATTCCCCTGGACATTTTGGATGATCTTAGTAGGTTAGTTTTATCCAAACTTTGTAAACAATATTTTGCAATTTTAACTAACCATCGCAAATGATAATAATGAATGATAATAATTTTCAATAATCTCCTTATTACTAAAAATTCAAAATATTCGTTACAATGCGATGGTTTTGTAAAATTTTGTATGACCTTTAAACAAAAGAATTCTGAAAAAAAAAAATGATTTTTACAACTTACGAGCATTACACGAGCACGTTAACATGTTTGTGTTGAATTTTTTTGTTTTTTTTTTTTCTCCAGTCGTTTCATCATAAACGTACCCGAGGAAGAACGCAAGGATTTGGTTCGAATCTGCTTTCAGATTGAGCTTGCTCACTGGTTTTATTTAGACTTTTATTGCGCTGAGGATAATAGAAAATTAAAAAGTTGCGGTATCAAAGAATTTGCAGCGCATATATTTCAGCATATACCATTTTTGAAGCCTCACGTGGCGCACATTGATTCAGTGATCGAACAATGGCGAGGGTACAAGCAAAGCGTACCAACATTCGGGGCGATCGTACTCAACGATGATCTGACCAAAGTTCTTCTGGTACAAAGTTACTGGGCCAAGCACAGTTGGGGCTTTCCAAAGGGCAAAGTAAACGAGGATGAGGATCCATCGCACTGCGCGGTACGCGAAGTTCTCGAAGAAACTGGCTTTGATATATCAGAGCTAATTGACAAAAATGAATACATCGAATCTACGATACACGATCAATTGGTCAGACTTTACATAATATCTGGCGTCCAGATGAATACAAAGTTTAAGCCAAAAACGAGAAAAGAGATAAAAAATGTCGAATGGTTTTCACTCGCTGATTTGCCAAACAATAAAAAAGACATGACGCCAAAAGTTAAAATGGGAGTTGGACCAAATGCATTTTTCATGGTTGTGCCATTTGTCAAGTAAGCAAATTGTCACAATATGTAGTTTGAGATTTGAATTTCATCGTTAATTCTTAACTCTGGCTAACGCGGTTTAAATATTTTTTTCACCATCGTCAAAGTTTTATGAAGATTTTACAATTTGCTCTTATCAAAATTTATGATTTACCTTCCACATTCGATCGATATTTTTTTTCAACACATCCTTCAAAAATTCCACGAGAAAACGTTCAATTTTTGATTTATGAAACTTTGTCATAATTTTAACGAGGAAAAAAAAGCATGTGACAAAAATAATTTACCTTTTTTTGGTTTTTTTTCAGACGAATGAAACGATGGGTCGTGGAAAAACATCAACGGGAAAAAAATGTAACAACAACACGCAGACATCGTCACAAATCATTGGGGGATGTTGAATCAACCTCAAAGAGTAAACGCCAGCAACAATTAGTATCGCAATCTGCGCAGGTGAATGAGCTGAGCTTTAATTTGAATAAAAAACAAAAAGAAATCAAAACGTTAAATTGAGATGAAAAATTTAATTGAAAAAAATGTTGCAAATTAATTCACAGAATGAAATAGTCGATTTTAAAAATACGAGAAAATTGAATACATCACCAACGAGAAGTCGACGCAGCGCTTTCGATACGAAAAGTTCGCAAAAGCCTTCGTCACCGGACAATAATAAAAATATTTTAAAAGGCGCCTTCAAGCGTAATTTGTTCGGCGAGGCGGATGAGGAGCAATCAGCGACTGTTTTAGCAGAACAATTAATCGACAGCCCTTGTGCCACGCGGCCTTTCTCGGTGATGCAAGACTCTGCGATACAGTCGATCAAATGTACGGATTTCAATTACAAAAAAACTCCAACGAATAATAAATCAAAAGGTATATTTTTTGTGATAATCACTTTGTGGCTATTATTTGTTTATAATTATTAGTTATTATTTAATAAAGCTCACTCCATTATCCATAATTTTCATGGCTATCGCGAAATTATAAATTATAAATTATTATAAATATGAATCTGGTCATTTTATGACGAGTTGTCAAGAAAGAAGAAAAAATAAATAAAATAAAATATTAAAACAGTAAATTATTTTATAATTACAGGCGATTCAGTCCTCATGAACGAAAGATCCTCAATTGAAGTCACCAGTGGCAACATCAAGTCATTATTGTTTGGGGAGTGTGCTGAAAAATTATCGTCCAACCTCAAAGATGTTCCGTCCTCGCCATTTGGCTCGTTACAGCATGGCAATAAATCGCCATTTGTCAGGCAAACCTGCCCAAACGCTCAAGAATCGTCACTCGAATTTAGCTCTAAAATTTGGACTCATTTCAAATTTGACAGACAAGCTGTGCTAAATTGTTTCTAGGCTGCCAGATGGTATTTTTTTTTTCTCTTTTTTTGTTTCACTGCCTGAATCTCGAAAAAAAATGACAAATAACGATTGAAAACGTCTCATTGACGATCATCGTGTCTAGGAAAATAATCTTCCTAATAGCTAGTCGGACAATTTTGGAATTGACAGTCTTTTAGTGTTATTCTTCGAACTCGTAAAATATGTGATATATATATATATATATATATATACATTTACGCTATAAACCATGAAATTCAGATAATTTTCATCGATGCAAACTCAAGGATTCCTAATCTCAAAAAGTAGTAAAAAAAAAAGGGGGTTCATTGATTGAACTATTTTTTTTTTTCCGATAATATAAAATCCTAAAATTTATTGGACAGTCTACGAGAATCACGTGACTGATTTATCTATGAAGCATTTATTTCTGACGCTTTTTTTTCCCCCCCCTCCAATCGTAAGATAATCTACCTGTTTATCTTGTAACGTAATTAAATATTTTTACATCGTTTTTTTTTTTTTCTTACTCACGATGTCATTGCCAGAAAAATCATGTTTTAGTTGAATTTTTAGCCGTAATCGCGCAAGAAATAAGAATCGCGAATTTTTTTTTTCGTTCGTATATATATATATATATTATTATTTAAAAAAAAATTCATTTCGTTTACTTTTTTTTACATTAAAACGTTACAAGAATAACAAACACCGAATTTATTTTGATTATGTGGTGTTTGTTATATCGCTGTAGGAAAACGAAAAATTTCCTCCTGTTTATCTCGACATTTTGTGGATGGCGACGGAAAAAAAAAAAAAGGCAAGCCAATCCTCAGAATCCAATTTCGGTTATTTTTATCGTTTTTTTGTTTTTCTTCTTCATCATCATAATGTACATTATTTTTCAGCGAGAATTTATCCTTTGAATAAATAATACCTAGCTAATAACTTCCAATCGTTATTTACTTTCTGAAATTGTTACAGCGCGTAGTTGAGTCACAACTGTTTATAGCTAATTCCTAAATATATATTATTATGTACAACTTTGGAAGATGAAATTTTTCAAGATATATATATATACATATATATATATCGCAAAAGCCTTCGCCCGATATATATATATATATATATATACATATCTATTTCTTAAAAAGTACGAGAAAAGCGTACAGAAGTAATATAAGGATGATAACAAAGTAAATAATTTTTTTGACTATCACAATGCCAGCCCCGCGAACACTTCGGATTATCTCATTATTAAGGGCATAAACGATCTTACTCTCCTCGATAAGTTTGTTCTTCGTGTCCTCGTCGAGCGTATCGGCAATTCCATTCATTGTGCTGCGTAATTCTGCCTTTAATTCGTGAATACTTTTATCACGAAAATTCGTTATTGAGTCGCCGCCTTTTGGTGATTCTTTGAATGGTGAAATTTTTTGTACCAGTTGCCTCTTTTTACGCAATATTATTCCACCGCTCAGTAGTCCCATGTATAAATGATATATATATGCCATTAGTAAACTTGGATCAGTGTCTTCGACCTCCCTCAGGCGCATCAAATATTTCACAACGCTTTCCCTGGACAAGGAAGAATTTTTAATATTTTTCAAAAACTTTTCATTTATAAAAAAAATTGTTTTCTCATCGATATCAAAGTAAATTTCCATAAAAATAATTCATAGCCATATTTTATCGGGCAAGCAGTTTTTTTTTACCCAATTATTCTATCTCATGAAATATTTCAACATTGATAGTTTGTTGGTAATTTTTTTTTTTTTTGTTTTTCATTGATAATGTAAATAAAACGTAAGTAAAAAATAATTTTTAAGACGAGGCGCATCGTGCAAATAAATACCTGGGTGTATAATTTTTCATCCAACCCTTTCCCAAATAATATTCCAAGTCTTGCTCAAATGCCTCAGCTCGTCTCAGACCAGAAAGATTAAGAAGGCCGATTTTTGTACTTTTCAATCTGTCCATCGCACCTTCGAGGTATCGAAATATTTCGTAAAATACCAACAGCCCATCTGCCCAAACTTTGTCATCGTGAAATCCTGAACAAAACCAAAAAAAGTAAACACAAGAATATTCGTGGAAAAAAAAAAAAAAACGTATAAATGTGTAAATATATTTTTTTTTTAATTGCAGAAAAACATCAAATTTCGTCATTAACCTAAAAAAAATGATTATCCATTTTCTTGCAGCAAAATATTAAAAAAATTATCGTAAAACAGACATGAACTGTAGAAATCAAATTTGAGGTTAACTCCAAAAAATTTTTATGCATATTTTGTCAATCTTTTTTTTAACATTTGTAAATAAATAATAATAATAAAAACATTTAAAAAAAAACCACGGAATTCTTACCAAAAGCCAATTTGGCATTAACCAGAGCATCGCTAACTGCATGAATTTCTCTCGTGGCTTTCCGCATTTTTTTGCAAAAGGTATCACCTTCCGTATCCGACATCTTGAAAGGTTTAACCAACTTATCCAAGTATGACGAATTTTTATTATAATTTCGTAATAATTGCTTTTTTTTTAAGACTTTTTTTCGTACACCATTATTTGGCCGGTTGAAATTTAACGTAAAGTGGAATATAAACACGATATAAAATATGTCAAATAGTTTTTTACGAAACTAGCAATTTTTACGACAGCCGCTCAACACACTGTGTGAGTGTGACAGAGACACAAAAGTTTGGATTTTGTGCGTGTGTTGCGACGGCGCACGGTGGAGTTGCAGCGCTATCAGCGCCATGCATTTGACGGTGAAATATTGTACTGCAGAGCAAATGCATACTCTCGTGTCAATTCACGGATTTCTAAGTCCCCGTGTGTCAACTGATTCACTTATGCCCGTTACTGCTACCACCGATGTACGTTAAATCTGGTTCAATTTTTTTTTTTTTTCGTTTTTACATCAAGTTTGGCAGAGATAAATAATATCGAAAATTCTAGATCTAGACTTTAGGGATTTGTGCAGAGTTTTGCTTGACCTCGATGGTATTTCCGGTTGAATAATAAAGATGGCTGATCAAAATTCTAAAAACACCAATAGTTCAATTTTTTAAATATCATCTCGAGAATAGGATAACCAGAGTTTAAACTCTGATCAACGTCGGAAGAAACCGGCATGATACTCGTTTGAGCCTTCATATTGCACAATGTATTTCAATGTTGGATCAAAACAACTTCCATTTTGTAGCACCACCTGGTTGAACTACGAGATAAAAAAAATAACAAGTATTAACAGATGGAATTCATAATAACAGAGATGATACTCGTTTGAGCCTTCATACTGCACAATATATTTCAATGTTGGATCAAAACAACTTCCATTTTGTACCACCACCGAGTAACTACAACGAGATAAAAAAATTAAGTATAAATACATGGAATTCATAGTATCGTGTATATATATATATATGATCCCAAGTTTAACTTTTTCTCTTTTTTGCAGTAAAAAAAAACACCTGGTTGAACTACGATAAAAAAAAATAACAAGTATTAATAGACGAAATTCATAATATCAGAGATGATACTCGTTTGAACCTTCATATTGCACAATATATATCAATGTTGGATCAAAACAACTTCCATTTTGTACCACCACCGAGTAACTACAACGAGATAAAAAAATTAAGTATAAATACATGGAATTCATAGTATCGTGTATATATATGGTCCCAAATTTAACTTTTTCTCTTTTCTGCAGTAACAAAAAAAAAAAAACAAAACAACCTTCGGTTACAGTCTTGGCCTGCAAGAGTCACTCAGAAGCTTCAACTTTTGTAAAAGTATTGAATCACCCGTGACGCCAATATTTCTCGGCAAAAATTGTTTTTCCAGATTTAATTGTCCCAAAACCTGTGAAAAATTGATAAATTATATGTCGTGTTGCCACTTGTCTGATGGATCACTAAATAATTTATCTTCATTGGCAATTGATAAATTTTTACTTTTTTACTTCCTCAGTGGAGGAAGATTTTTTTTTTTTCAAGTTTTTCATGCCAGAATATTTAAAATATGCCAAAAAGTTTAATTTCAGTATGTAAATTTTGTAGTAATTATGAAAAAAAATATATATATACGTACCGCCTGAATTATTACTCTGTCGTCTACGCGAATCGTACCGTCAGCTATAATTCCGGATTTTACACCTTCGTAAATTTCTCCCTTGTTTAAATCAACAGCTGCAACATGGCACAAATATAGAGATATTGAGGATGCCAGGACAATTGCCTTTTTTTTTTCAAAATGACACCGACGATAGACAAGAAAAATTATAAGTACATTTTTTGTTTTTTTTTTTTCACTTATTGTCCTCTGTGAGATTTTGGGAAAAAGTTCACAGTTTTACAAATTTTCTCTGTCAATTTTAAATATCTTAAAGGTTTTACTTTTTCATAATATTCAATCCCCACCTCTAAAAATAATGATCCGAGACTTTTTTTTTTTTGTTATAAATCATTCAAGATACTTACTCCATCGTTTTTTTAATTCTCCGTCACATGTTACATCGTAGACAAATATTCCTCCATGTTGTCTGGCTAGTCTGGGATTTTTCCTTACCGATTCGATGATTCCCGCAAAAACTGTATCGCTCTCTAAATGCTCTTTCATAAAGCATTGATTTGGCTGCAGTGACTGAGTCACGACTTTCTTCAAATCGATATATGCCCCTGCAAATCGATACAAAAATACAATTTTTAATATCTATTGTGTATATATATATATATATATCTTTTTTTTTTCTCGCATGTGAAAAAAATGAATAAAAGGCGATTGAACGTGAAAAGTAATTGAACAATTTGCAAACGCATAATATTAAGATAATTATATTATATTATAATAATTATAATATATAGAAATATTTCAACACAAATAAATAAATAAATAAATAAATGGAAATTTCAACTGACCTGTTATAACTGTTACTTTTCTCTCCACGGCAATAGTCTCGAAAGTAATTCTCGTTCCATTTTGCCACATGTTAGTTTGAAGAGTTTCACCTGGAATGACGGGCTGAGCGAAGCGACACTGAAATATGATACGAGGAGAAATTCCATTTGATCATTGAATTGTAAAATTAATTTAAATAAAATTTTTAACGTCGTCACCCGTTGCCTTAAGGACTTGAATAAGTTTTAAATGTATTTTTTTGTTTCTTCAATTATTGTCCAATTTAATCAAATAGAATTCAAATTGATTCAGACAGATAAAAAGCTAAATAGATTTTTTTAAATTATAAATACCTTAATGGCATCGAATAATTTTGGATCACCACCAGCGTATGTTTTTAATACATGACGGGTGGAAAATCCAAGAGAGCACAAACCATGAAGTATCGGCTGTTTGAATCCGCCCATTTGTGCAATATTCGGATCAATGTGTAAGGGATTTGAGTCACCGCTCAATCTGTACACAACTGCCTGTAAAAATTATACGCTCATTAATCCTCCAATGCTAGACGATTTTTTCATTTTTCATTCACCTACAAACGCGCTTGACCTGGGATAAATAACAAACTCACGCGGTTTCTCATTCGTACAATTCTTCCGGGCAATCGATATATATATATATGGAACTTAACACCAGAATTACCAGACCAGTCAAAATGGCTGATTTGACAATTTTTTATTTAAAAATTTCTACCTCATGTTACATTTTTTTCCCCACAATTATGTGAAAGAACTTATCAAAGCGAATTAAAAAGCTACAACTAAAGGGATCAACATAATAAATTTTATTTTTTCGTTTAATTAATTAAAAATCAAATTAATTTTGTATCATGGCTAATTATATCAATACCAGACCTCGGTAGTTCTAGTGTTAATGATAGATGAATAAAAATTATTACCTGATCAGGACTAGTTTTTTCCGAGCATGATGCGTCGGGTTTTCCAGTCGGTTTTCCAGCTATCGCTATTTCATGGGCTGAATTTCGTGGACCTTTGAAACCTCCAGCGCCTCTCATAATCACTGACATTTGACCGGAAACAAGCTTCTCACCGGTTTTCTTATCAAATGTTTCATCTGAAAATTAAATAACAAAATTCAACCAATTTCGTATAAATTAAATTTTGTAAATTTCTAATCGCAAAAAAAAAAATAAAGCTTCAATTAATTCATTCTCGGCGGATTTTTTTTTTTCCCCAAATGATCGATTCTTGGGAAATGGCAATTATATTTTATATATAAAATATAATTGTCAATTTCAAGAATATAAAAAATATATATATGTGTATTAAAATTGTAAATTAAAAATTGCCTCACGTTCGATCAGAATTAGTGCACTTTTGTCTTTATCGAGTACATCTTGAATTTTAAAATGAGTTTCCACTGTTGCTTCAGTCGGGAGTGCGACCTTGTGTACTTTTAAATATTGCTCTCCGTGTAAAGCCTGAAAAAAAAAAATAAAAAAAATTGAATAATCGTGAAAAATTTAACCAAACAAAATTTTTCAATTCCGGTCTAAGAATTAAATTATTGATGAAATATCAGTTACGGCATAAATTATAAAAATAAAAAAAATAAACAACAAAAAATAATAAAAATTAAATAGCCTTTACCCTTGTGAGATCGATTGACGAGCCGGGAATGGCATTTTGTACAATTGTCGTTGACATACAACCCATTGGCCCATAAATTACGTAAAAAGTAGGCAAGACGGAAAAATTTTCATCGTTTTCATAGAGATAACGAAAATCGGATGGTTCTTCTTTTGTGGCGCCAACTGTAAAAAATACCAAAAAAACAATCGTTATTCTCAATTTCGCGAGTCAACGATAATTATGATTTTTCGATTCTCATTATATTTCTATTAAATTATTGAATCGAAAAAAACAAACAAAAAAAACTTAATGTTGATTCTTAACTCTCGATATTGTAAAAAAAAAAAAAAAAATTACCTCCAATTGCATAAAGAATTGCGTCACGATGATTGTATTTGTGCTCCAGGATGTGCCTCTGCAAGGAAAAAATATAAGATAAAAAAACCAAAAAAAATACACTCGGCAATAATTGAGTGAATCAAATTTTTCTTTTATGAGTTGAGGGAAAAAAAAAAAAAAAACTACTTATGCAGCACGTGACTAACCGGTGTCTTTTCCTCGCCATTGCTTTTCATATTTTCCAGGACATTGAGCAATTCACCGGTTGCCTCCTGAAATATATATTTTTTCCGTCCATTTAAATTGCAATTGATTATTCGAAATAAAAATTATAATTTATTTGAATATCGTACTTGGATAGATTCGCAATGCTTTGTTGAACTCATGTCAATGACTTTTTCCCAATTACTTCGTACAGATTCGGGTGTTACAGGTGTTGTTAAATCTTGCCTAAAATTATATCCCTCTGAGCGAACTAGACGAACTAAAAAATTAAATTCGATTGAAAAAATTGTTTTTTTTTCTTCATTTTTTTTTTTCATGTCCATAATTTATTATTATTCTAGGATTTTTTTTTTTTATAATATAAAATGATACATCAGTTTATGTGGGCTTTTGACGAGCCATCTACGAGTAGTGAAACAGGATCGATTTTGGTTTTTATTAATTATTAATTATTCTTCAATAATTAAATGATATGAAAATTTATGTTTTTTTTCTAAAAAAAACTAAAAAAAAAAAAAAAAAAAAAAAAAAAGAAAAAAGAACATCATTTATATTTGACAAACTTACATTTTGCAGCCCAACCGAGAGCAGACTCGATAACGGAGCCATTCTCATCGCAATCCTCATGGCACAGCCAGACAACAATCGGCGCTATCAATTCGGGTTTCAATTCTTTGAAAAAATCTACAAAAGTAAAAATTAAAAGTGAACAAATATTATTATAATTTATATCAGTTTTAATTTAACGCTCGAAATATATTTCACTATTGTTTGTTCTTTGCTTTTCACTCTAAGTCGATCGAGCATATTAACATTTTTCAAAAAAGGAGAGAAAAAGTAAAAATTTTATGGTATGTAAAATTAACTCCTCTGTGCCCCATAATAATTTTCTTTCACCCAGAAACGTTAATAATGCGTGTTAACTAATTAATCAAAGTAGATAAAATTATCGATCAAAAGGTCTCTAAAATGAGAAAAAAAAGAATAAAAAAAATGAAAAATCAACTGACCTGGAGGTACGACATCCTCTGTAAGACGTGAACCTGCCGTCGGAACTATAACGTTTGTGTGAATATTGTAATTTTTTCCTTCGATCGCCAATGTCTTGGCAAATCCAACGAGAGCAGATTTTGCAGTTGAATAATTAGCTTGGCCAAAATTTCCATACAAGCCGCTATTGCTCGATGTAAATATAATTCGACCATAGCCCTGCTTACGAAAATATGGCCATGCAGCCTGAGTAGTTTTCAGTGCCCCCTTTACATGAACATCTTGAATGATATCTATAAAATTAATAATTAGTATTTTCATTTAGGTTGTCGGTAAAATTTATCGCAAATTTCTTTAATAAAAATTGGATGGTTGTTTTTTCTTTTTCATAAAAATAGTCGCCATTGAAAAATATATATCGGTGAACAAATACAAACCCCAATCATCTTCTGACATTCGTAAAAAACTTCGATCTCTCAAAATTCCAGCATTGTTGACAACAATGTCGACCCGTCCATATGTATCAATTGCCGTTTTTATAATTCCACTTCCATTTGTGACGGAATCAAAATTCGCAACGGCTTTACCACCTGAAATATGCAAACGAATGAGTTAAAAAAAAAGGATTTTTGATAAAAAAAAAAGCTTCAGCCTTACTGAAAAACCATCAGGGGGTGATCAAGTGGTAGAAATTAGTCAAAAACTCACAAAATCACTCAGTGGGTTAAAAAATAAAATTTCTTTTCATTATTTTTTTACGAAAACAAAACTTTTCCTCAATGACGAAGAAATGAAATAAAAATAAAATACAAAATAAAATCTGACCAAGTTGTTGTATTTCCTTGACGACCGAGTCCGCGACTCTGTAGTCACTTCCATCACCATTTCGTCCTCCGCCTAAATCATTGACGACAACACTGGCGCCCCGGGAAGCAAAAAGCATCGCGTAAGCTTTTCCCAATCCTGAAAATAATTTCGTTATGAAGAAAAATAGAAAAATGTTTCGTGGCAAAAATAAATGAGATTTTTTTTTTTTTTTTTCAAATAACCTGCACCAGCTCCCGTTACGACGACTACACGACCTTCGAAATTCATCGTGTTGGACATTTGTTTTGTTTTTTTTTCAACAATTTTTACGCAATTTTTACAAATTTATAAAAAAACAAAATTATATATATATATATATATATATATATATATATGTGTGTGGTTTTCGGCTGTTCACAAACGAGCGGAGTGAAGAAATTTTACCGAGTTCTACGCCTCGGATACCAGTTATCAAGGTTCAATGTCCATTCGATTGCATTTATTTTTTATTCAAAGTTCATGAAATATGCAATATTTGCTTCGTCAGTTCCGTTCGCAGCTTTTTCTCCAAGGTCGTTGAGGTCTGTCTCTATATCATTTGTATTATCATATCTGGTTTTTCTCGTTCTGGTCCACACTGGAAATAGTCCAAATTGCCTCCACCATAGAGTCTGCTGCGGGGTTATCAGAGCTTCGCACCGCGGGGGACTATGGAAGATAAATGAAGTGTGCTGTATTACCGACGTTAATTTTTTGCCTGAATCCCATAAAGGGTTCACGTCAATATTGAACAACTTTTGTCTGGAAAATTTGAATTGATTTTCGATCACTATGCGCATGGGCAGGAACACAAATGATGAAAAAAAAATACAACCGCTCGATGTCGTTTTGGATAATTTGCCCTACGAAATTCAAGCCCGGAGGAAAAAAAATAATAACAATACTTCTAAGATCTTCTAGAATTATCGTATATTTTTCACAGTTTTAATCGATATTGTACTGTCCGTTCTCTCTCTCCCACTCTCGGTTCGATAAATTACACAGAAAATAAATTATTGACGATTAAATACGGAAAACTCAAGGTCAAAGTAGCTGAAAATTTAATGCATTTGTGAAAAAGCGAGAATACGTCACGTAGAGATCGAAAAAAAGTTTTATATATTAAATTAGGAAAAAAGTGTAAATTAATTTAATAGAAACTTACCATATGGAAATTGGCGAGTCGAAAATGATGAATTTTATGAGTCAATGAAATCAGCCGTCGTTGAATTTTGTTATTTTTGGCAAAAAAATAACGCAAATTTTACAAGCGTAAGAAAAAAATACGCTTCGATTGTTTAAAACTTAAAAAAGAATATTAATTGTTTGAGAAATCCGGTACGGCCTTACGGGGGTCGCGCACACAAAACAAAAGGACAAGGTCGCGGCGACCCGTCGACACGAAAGCTCGCGTAACCTCTTTGTTATTATTGCACTTTGTAATTGTTTAAAAAAGCGAATTAATTCACTGCTTAAATTACACCAATCTTTTACGAAACGCGAAATCGAAGAAAATTACGTGTCTATCGAGCATATTCAGCTGTCAGACTTGCTCTACTGTAATCTTTCAAACACACACACACGTGCGCACACATGCACACGCACCCCACGACCCCCGCTAACCCAGTAAACGCACTAACACACTCGCAAGTTGTCGGACGAACATACACTTTTTGTTTTTAAATTATAACTGAACTGCACATTCACGAGACACATAACCTATAAAACGGTTTTCACCCGTTTATTTGTTTCAACATGACGAAAACACGAGTTAAAGCACGAATGAACGTACAAAGACACGATAACGCGAACAGAGTAACTCGACCAAACGTCCACACCGCACGACGGTCGGCAGTCAACTGGCGCGAGCGACACGCTCGCGATGGAGGGCGGGAGTGGGGTGAGAGAGGGGAGGCCAGAGTGGGGTCTACGTGCTGCGCGTATGTCGTACGCGCAGCGTGACGTCACAACGCTACGATATGAAATTAAATATCGATAAAATATCGATCGATACTCGCATCTTTTTAGCAGGCTCTATAGATAAAGTTTTTTTGTAATAACATTTGAATAGATGGCAATAATAATGAAATGAGAGGACTTATGTAAATGGCTCATTTTTTTTTACACTATTTTGTTGTTCTTTTTTTTTATATGATAATTAATTGAATATATTTGATAGATCGAAAAAAATAATTTTATTATCGGCTGATGACAAATTCGTGCATCTGATTAGCTTGCGATAAAAAAATATATGTTTTTGCTATTTTAATTGCGATATATCATACCGAATTTGAAAAATCATTTGAGATAATTAAAAAAAAATTTGTATTCACTTAACGAGGACACAAAGCGTGTCTACCGCCATCAACTGGCAAAGTCGCCGCAGTGATGAAGCTCGCATCATCGCTGGCCAGGAATGCAATGGTTTTTGCAACTTCCTGTACATCACCCGGTCGTCCAAGTGCGTGGGTAGATTTACTGTGCTCGAAGAAGTTTTTTAGCTGTTCTGCCGTCATCCCACTGTTTTTATGTAAATTCGTCACAGTAACGCCCGGATTTACGGAATTTACTCTCACCTGTTGTGAAAAAAAAAAAATCACACTTTAAGACCAAATAAGCCAATCCACGTCTGTGACGCAATAATATTCAATTAATTTCATTCTACTTTATTGATTTTTTTTCATTTTTTAGCTCTAGAAATGCTATAAGTGGGGTGTTTTTGTTACTTTGAAGTAAATTTAATGGGGTTCGCATTATGTTGAGTGACAATTGTACTATGTATAAGCTTTTTTGGCCCTGCTCGAACCAAATCTATCATAAAAATTCGCGATTGGCTGTGTGTGTGAAAATTACCGGTAATTTTACCGCCAGGATTTGTATGTATATACAGTGAATTGCTTCTCACCTGTTTGCCAGCAAGTTCAATAGCAACGCATCGGGTAAATTGATCGACGGCAGCTTTGCTCATGCAGTATGCAAGAACTCCTGGAAACGATCTCAAGCCATTTACGCTGGAAACATTCACGATACTTCCTTTGGATTCTACCAGATGTGGTACAGCAAGCATTGTCAGATGATACATCGATCTCACATTTAAATTAAAAACCCTGAAACAAGAAAATCAAATTTGTCCTTCACATATAGAAAAATAATAAAAATATCTGGATAAAAAAATGTTTGAAGAATCATTTATACCTGTCGAATTGTTCGAGGCTGGTATTTTCGATACTTCCGTTTTCCAGTGTTCCAGCATTATTAACCAAAACATTCAATTTTCCATAATGGCTGATTGTCGAGGTGAGAATTTTTTCTGTATCTTTCTCATTGGTCAATTCTCCAGGTACGATAAATGGTTTTGGTCCGTTGCACTGATCGGCAACTTTTTGTAAATTTTCAATATTACGACCGGTTATTGATAAAAATGCTCCTAAATTTGATAAATGAATTGCCGTTGCTGCTCCGATACCAGAACTGGCACCTGTTATCAGTACAACTTTTCCAGTAAACGCCATTTTAATAATTTCTAGAAAACCAAACAAAATGATAATAAAATAATTGCGCGTAGGGAAAATTTTACGAAATATTCTTTTTGGGGGAATTCGCGAGAAAAAAGCAAAAAAAAAAAAGAAAATGCCAACCTTTTGACAATCTGGTTTGTCTATGAGACTGAAGTGTCGTTCTGGCTCTCGTGGCAGACTCAACTATCAACGAGACGTCTGAATTCGTTGCCTGGCTATGACGTCGAGATTGCCAGATTAGATTCTCGACTCGCTGCTCGCCTCGAGTTTATTTCGTTGATTTTTCGACGATTTATACAAAAGTTAACGAATCTAAAGAAATAGAAAAGATACCGAACGATCCAAAGTTAAATTTAAGCTTCGAAGATCTTTGAAGAGAACTACGAGCGAACTGTAGAGCAAACTCGTGGGACATTTAAAAAAATTATTTTCAACAGCTTTGAGCTCTCTCTAGCGGCAACTCGTGGAACTTTGGCGCGGTACAGTTAGTGCTGCCACCTAGCGAGCAGCAGCCTCAACTGATAATCAACAAAATGGCGGGGCAGTGGAGGGCAGTGCGTGGGGGATATAATCTTACATTGGGGGTATTTTGCCTTGAGAGTTGGGATGAAAGAAGCAGACGACGAAGAAACGAAGCTCAAAGCGGCCCATCGTTGCTCGAGGCTCTCTGCCGGGAGTGTAATTTCGAATTCGAGTATTGGCACGCGACAGCCTAAATTCAAAAAAAAAAAACATCAAACATATACAGTGTGAATTAAATAATAGTAAAAAGACAAAAAAAGGGACGCGATGGATCCCGAAGCTTTTCTAGATATGGCCAATCAGGTCATTAAATTGAAAATGTTTCCGTATTTCGATATCGCACATTGTGTACTATGCGCGCTACACGTCAGAGAGGATTTAGGATCCGGTAAGCCAAACCCTACCGGGCTGATTCTAAATTTAAATCTCCCCGAGCGTCTATATAACTTTAGATAGATCGCCCAACCTCCCCTCTTCATCCCGTGTCTGCTCGAGAATTTTGCACCACCTATTTTAATTTTTCATTTACAATTTGCTTATATTATATTAATGACAAAATCAGCTCGAAAGGGTTGAAAGAAAATTATTATAATTTTGTTTAATTAATATTAAATTATTATTTTATTTATTTCACCAGAAAAAAATTGTTTTAATTTGTTGTATATTAATTATATCCTCGATTATATCATTTTTTATTTCAAAATTTACAAGCCCATTTTTTAAGTTTGTGGAAAAAAGAAAAATTGGCTTGCTGGTCAATTAAATACTTCCGGAGCATTTTATTATTTGCTGTGCTTTTTTGCGATGTCGAAAGAAAATTTTGTCTCTGAATTCACGTATCGCATAGATAAACTTCTGGCAACGCATCTGATTGCAGCATTAAATTTTCGGACAAAAATAGCATAATGGTTAAATTTTGTAATCCGTTTGGATTGTATAAAATTTAAAGAATATTCCATGCATTTAATTCTATAATGTAATGAGAGCAATTTAAAAATTATAATAAATTTAAAAATAGAGAGAGAGGGAGAGAGAGAATATTGTGATTTTTTTTTGTCTTCATATTTAGTCTTTATGTTACTCTCGTAAAATCTCAAGGTCATTGACTAATAATTTTTACAGATATATCCTCTTTAAGAATCTCGAGGGTATTTTTGTCTTTGCAGATAATTCAATTGTCACATAACTGTCGTTTAATGAAAAATAGAAAATAAAAATTGTTGACAAAATTTTCAAGATGGAGAAAATAAATATTATTTTGCCATTGGAAAAATTGAATTATTCAAAAAATTTCGGTCGCAAATATATATTCGAACAAACGAGATACACGTAAATATTAAGAAAAAGACCTTGACATTTTTTTTGTTTTTGTCTACTGCAAATAATGGTTAGTGAATATTTTTTGTATGTATACAAAAAAATTAAAAAAAAATGCACATAAAAAAGAAACATATATACATACAAAAGACAATAGATATATGCCACCTCTTGTCTGCAAGAATTGCGCCTATTACAGGGTCAGACCGGGTCAGTAGCCACTAACCTCCACCCCCCACCAGCGTGGTCATATATAATTCCTGAAAGTGACAAAAAAAAACAAATTCATATTATTCGATTAAAAATGTTAATGTTTTATGAATAATTTTTTTTTTTAGCATTATTATTGTTTAAAATGAATATTATTGGCAATTTTTATACGATGAATTATGAGAAGTTAAAGAAGGATGAAGGTCAATATTGACTACTGATATGAAACTGATGATTAAAAAATTATTATGAATTATTATAATGTAGGAAAAAAAAAAAAAAAAAAAAATGGACTTGGGCACGAAATTCTACATGAATTCTTCCTTGCTACTTTTCACACAGGATACGGAATTACAGTCACATCGAATTTATCTTATATACGTATCATGACTAATATATAAAAATAATGCGAGTTTTTATTTTATTTTTCTATTTGATATTCTGTGTTTAGGGAATGAAACTTGAGATACGCAATAGAATTGTCATTATAAACGTTAATTTCTCACAATCCACAATGCCATAAGTTAAAAAAAAAATCACCTTGTGGATCATTGAAGCGCGAAAGAGTGACTTTCTGAAATGAAACAGAGTGTGAATAATATTGAGCAGGAGGGCCTTATTCTCAGCTGCCTTGAGGCCCGTTTTCTCCGACGTTTAAACTTTGTTAAATTTTTTTTATTCTTATTATTATTATTTTAAACAAAAAAAAAAACTTACGTTCATTTTTGTCAGAATTTGGTAAAACTATCAATCGATGACGCTGATAATTTAAATGATGATTAATAATTCCAACAATCAAGTCCATCAGAACAACGGAAATTTCAATGGCATTATTTGTCATTTTCGTAAATGTGCCAGAATGCCCGCGATCATAGTCGCTGCTGGTAGATGCTGCTCGTTGCTGGATATCGATCGGAGTGACCTAAAAATTTAATTAATTCATTAATTTAATAAATAAATAAATAAATAAAACTTTTCGTCAATTTTTTTTAACTGTACATATCTATATATTTAAGGTCCCTACATAATCTCTCATATATATCCTATAATTATAAAATATATATATACGAGATATGGAAGTGCCCTTTGAAAATATATTCAGCATATACAAAAAATCAATTTTATATGTCAGGCTGATATTAATTTTCTATCGTATTATATTTTCGTAGTTTCATAAAATATTAACTTTATAATTTGATTTTGACTAAAAAACTTTCCCGCTAAAATGTGGCAAAAAAAATTAAGTTAAAAGAAAATAATAATAATAATATAATGACATATATCTCCCATATAATATCCTATAATTATAATATATATATATATGGAAGTGCCCTTTGAAAATATATTCAGCATATACAAAACATCAATTTTATATGTCAGGCTGATATTAATTTTCTATCGTCTTATATTTTCGTAGTTTCATAAAATTGTAACTTTATAATTTGAGTTTGACTAAAAAACTTTCCTGCTCAAATGTGGCAATAAAAAATTAAGTAAAAATAAAATAATAATAATAATATAATGACATATATCTCCCATATAATATCCTATAATTATAATATATATATATATATGGAAGTGCCCTTTGAGAATATATTCAGCATATAGAAAACATCAATTTTATGTCAGGCTGATATTAATTTTCTATCCTCTTATATTTTCGTAGTTTCATAAAATTGTAACTTTATAATTTGAGTTTGACTAAAAAACTTTCCTGCTCAAATGTGGCAATAAAAAATTAAGTAAAAATAAAATAATAATAATAATATAATGACATATATCTCCCATATAATATCCTATAATTATAATATATATATATATATGGAAGTGCCCTTTGAGAATATATTCAGCATATAGAAAACATCAATTTTATGTCAGGCTGATATTAATTTTCTATCCTCTTATATTTTCGTAGTTTCATAAAATTGTAACTTTATAATTTGAGTTTGACTAAAAAACTTTCCTGCTCAAATGTGGCAATAAAAAATGAAGTGAAAATAAAATAAAATAGAGAAATAAACTCTCTCTTTCTTGCACGTAATTTTCCTGCTTATTCTGTTGGAAATTTCATGACAATTAACATTTCTTAATAATTTTTAATATAATTTTTTGTTGATAAAATTTGGCGAAAAGTCAATCATCAAGTAATGAGAGAAGAAAGAAAAAATATCAATGGGATGAAAAGTTTTAGAATCTTTCGAAAATCAACGATAAAAAAAAGAAATGTTTTACTTTTTTTTTTGGCGCAGGAGCTCAAGCGTTTTCCAGAAAACATCCTTTGTCATGTTGGCTCTCGACCATGCTGGTTGTATTCGCTGGTGGAATGTTGTGTAATGGATTGCTAGGAGAATCGATTCTCACACCTTTGAAAAATACACCGCAGCTCTTAGTTGCAACCGTCGTGTGGTCAGTAAAAACAAAAAACAAAAAAATTGCATTACTTTTTATGTGGGTCTGTGTGGATTGTGTGGAATAAAACGAACATACACTGCATTTTTATCTGAACAGAGAAAACGTTTTTTATGTGCTCGTGCTTGCTTTTGTGAAATTTTTGTTTTTTTTTTTTTTTTTTTTTAGCTATGTCGTATTTTATACTCCTTTCGATATTGGCTACAAGGTCGCAAAATTTCTGCCAATTAAAATCACACATTCAGCAATGAATTAAATTTTATATACAAAAAAACGAAAAAATTACTATTGAATATTCAAAATAATTTTGTTTTTGTTTTTCTTTTTTTTTTTTTTTTAGTTATGTAGTATTTTATACTCCTTTCGATATTGGCTACAAGGTCGCAAAATTTTTTCCAATTAAAATCATATGTTCGGCAATAAATTAAATTTTATATACAAAAAAAATAAAAAATTACTATTGAATATTCAAAATAATTTTGTTTTTGTTTTTGTTTTAGGTATGTAGTATTTTATACTCCTTTCGATATTGGCTACAAGGTCGCAAAATTTTTGCCAATTAAAATCATATGTTCGGCAATGAAGGAGATATATAGGTGAGTTTTTGCAATAAAAATATTTAATTTAATTTTTAATTAAATATAATAATAAAAAAATCATACCTGCTCAGGTGTAAAAAAGTTTACGATGGCGTAACGCATGCAGGAAAATTGTATCCAAATGCATATCTCATTATGATACTCATCGGAACTCTGAAAGGTTAGAATAAACGTAATAAAAATTAAACAATTCCATAAAACATGATGATGAATTTTTAACTAAATTTTTGACAAATTATTTAGGTAATGGGGCCGGATTTACGAAATTATTCGAACGATTAATTCGTGGAGTGTGGACGCCAACAGCAATGGAGTTTATGCAGCCGAGCTTGTGCGTTATAATTATTGCATTATTATGATTATTATATCAAAAGCGTTTAATCAATCGATCGCAGCCATTTTGTAAAAACTTTGAATACTTTTTGTTGAATTTTTATTTGAATTTTTCTCAGCTCATATTTATGGTGTAAAAGTTTCTGTCATTTGACACATTGAAGGGCATAAAATTCTAAAAAAAGGCAAATAATAACAATATAATAATTATTTTTAATTATTTTTCACAGTCCAACAAAAGCATCGATGGTTGCGTCAATTATATTCGTCCTGGACAAAAAGACTGATCTTATTTCGGCACCCCATGCCTTGGTCTACTTTGGCATCGTCATATTTTTCGTCTATTTCAAGGTAATCTCAGAATATTTTATTATTATTATTATTTTTTACCATAATTACCATTATGAATTTACAGCGTCTGATCCAACCGACAAAAGAGGCGTAATTATCATTATTGTGGCGGATTCATTGATTATGTAATTGTGATTCCCGATCACGTTTTTTTTTAATTTTTTTTTAGGGTGAATGAACACCCTACCTTTTTTAGGGTGAGTGTTCATTCACTGGGCCCTGTTCATTTACTGGTGCACTCACCCTATATATATATATATCTACTTTTTTTAAAAATGCAATTAGGCAATTCCCTTTTGTACGAACCCCAAAATTAATTCCAACGATCATCATCATTTTTTCCAGCTATCTTCCATTTTGCTTGGCATCCACGATCCGTTTGTGCCATTCGAGAATTTATTCTGCGCCCTCTTCCTTGGAGGAATTTGGGACTCTTTGGCGAAGCTGATGGGCCGCGGCCAAGCCAAGGATGAAAAAGCTGACGCAAAAAAAACGAATTGAATGATTAATTTTTTTGTTTTGCTCGTCGATGACGATTTTTCATCGAGTTTGAAATGGTATCTGGTAAATTTTTCATCCTACCAGATACTGTTTGTTGTGTATTTGTATTTTGTAATGCATATTTTATCACACGCGTTTGTCTTGTGCAATATACACAGAGTGAGAATATATTGTCGGTGTACCCAGATGAATATACGACACCGACCAGACAGGGAGAAAAATAAATAAATTATCTACTATCTAAATTATTTAATTATCTATAATTAAACCTGGTTCATTTTTTTTTTACCGATATATCACTCGTTTCTACGATAATTGCGATTTTCAGCTGACAGAAAATTCTATATTCGTTGATTTATTAATTGTATTTGAAGAATTTTTATGAAAACTAAAATATTTATCATTTTTTTTATATTATTAATTATATTGCTCTCTGGACTGTCAAATTCTACCGATCTGTACCGATTCTACCGATTTTTTTTTAAATGGAGTACAAATTTTACGAAAAAAAAAATTTGATCGATAAGAAACTTTAATTCGATATAAAGAAAAAAAATTAAGGAATAAATGTAATTCGTTTTACTTGCAATTCAATCTTCAATTATTCACTCGCGATAAACTTTTCATCATCATGTAAGTTATGTGAAATTATTAATAATTATTTAAATTAATTTAAATTAATGTAATTATGATGAATTTTGTTCAAATATTTTGTTTGGGGAATTCAACGATTTTTCATTGCTGGTGAAATAATTTGGGAATATTTTAATTGCTAATTATTACCATAATTATTTTCATGATATTTCAAATCGGCTCATATATATTTTTCATATATTGGAATATTTTGGCTTTATTCGAGGATATTCTCTCGCAACATCAAAATTTTCTGTCGTATATTCGGCAATGTCAACTTATAGACATTCTATATTTTGATAAGGAATAAAGCGTTCTGATAAATTAATTTTGATTACCTATAATAATAATAATAAGACTCACCGATAAAAAATAGAAAAATCTAATTTTTGTACAATTTTGTTAATTATCTGGCTTTCACGTAAGTACAATTAAAATTGTTTTACACAAATTCCTGCATTTTCATCACTATTGCCCACCAATGCATTTACTAATATTTTTCAGCATTTTAAAAAATTTCAAAATTACCTCCCGAAGCGATATCCTTTAATTTAGGGTAAATGACCTATAATTCGAGTTAATGGCAATTTTGTTGTTGTTTTAATTAATAATAATTTGATAAAGCTTTTTGAAATTTTTTACCTTCTCATTGCTAATTAAATGGATGTACAAGCTACAAGCTTACTCATTAAGAGCGAAGCGCTGATGTTGTGCTGTTTTGTTTCCGGTCTTCCGATTAATCGATAAGTTTTTTCGATAATTCCCAAAGCTCGACGAGAATTTTTTGGCGACTAAAAAGTTTGACCAAATAATAAAAGAGAAGAAAAAAAAAACAAATCCTATCCTAAAAATGCTTATGTGTCAAGGATGTATGTTTTTTTTTTATTTTCATTGTTTTTAAATTAAATTAGTCGTTCTAAATCGCAAACACACACGCTTCGTTAACTAATTGATATTACATTCACTGATGGTAAAAAAAAATATTTATATATATATATATATATATTATCCTAACGTTATTTACACCTCACAATTTTTTAGTCATGAACAATTGCAACTTCTCATATGCTTTATATTTTCTTCATTCTGTTTCGCGAAAATTCATTTCTTTTTTCATCTTTTTGTTTTTTGCAGGAAGAAATATTTGATTTCAGTATGTACACATTTAAACAATCGGCGATTTGTTTATGTAAAATCGTATTATTATTATTATTATTATTATTGTCTCTCTTAAAAATCCATCGTGATTATCGGAGTGGTCGGCAATTTGTTGTAATTTAACACGAGTCGTCATTTAATACTATATGGCGCGTGTTTATTCTGGAAATTCGTAAAAAAAAAATTCCGTCATCGCGTCGCGAACGATGTTGATCCGTTTTCATTTTTTCTTCAATGTCTCAACTCATTTTATCGCGAGTACTTAAATTTTTCATCACAAGTTCGAATTTAACGCAAAATCTCGTAAATTTTTCCCCCCAGGGGCTAAAAATATCCCCGATAAAGTGTACGAGTGTTTTTTTTTTGTTTTGCATATAAAGATTTTCCATGCGACATTGCAGAAGGTAGTAAAAAAAATTGTTTACGATAGAAAAAAAAACGGATCAATAATTCACCAAAATACAATGGTAAACGCCTTGGCTCATTTTTCATTGCATGTGTGTGGAATAAAAAAAAAACATGTTTCTATATATATATATATGTGTGTGTGTATAAGTCGTGTATATATATTTAAAAAAAAATAATTAAAAAAACAAAACAAAAAACGCTCAATTAAAAATTCTCAAATATTTTACAGATTGAGAATTTATCGTTAAATTGTCACCTACTTTTGTAATTACGAATTAATATTGAAATCCATAACCAGTCATGGCAAGTTTTCTGTTTCTTTTTTTTTTTCCATTTCTATCATTTTCTATCATAAATCATATCTAAATTGATAGCCTATTGATTGATCGTATAAATTGATTCATTCACCATCATCATCATCAGTCTTATACAGTGGCAAATAATTAAGCTATCAATTTAGTGCATCCTTATGCGCTCCACGCATTTAAAATAAGGTCAGCTCTGTTGCATTCAGGCCACATGGCATTTCGTTCATACCGATATAATTTTTTTTTTTCAACTTTACTGCCATTTTATTTTATCTGTGTGACGCAGAATATTAATATCGTCAATCAGAGTTGGGTTAAAATTTTTATTTTCCAATTGATACGGATGATAATTTTATTGATTCAACGAGAATTCAAAATATTAAATTTGGTTGATTATTTTATTCGAGAGAAAAAAAAAAAATCATTTGAATAAAAATAAAAAATTGCCCAACTCCATCGACTCTATTGACGGTGACAAGTTTCGTAATTATGGATATGGAAAATTGGCATTAGGTTGAGAGACGAGAAAAAAAAAAATTCTACAAATAGAGATCGAGACTTTTCGAAACACACAAAAGCGTCGAAATATATATATTTCTAAAAAAAAGAAGAAAAAAAAAAAGACATAAAAAATAATTAGAAATAATGAGCGTGCAAATTGAGTTTGAAAAATTGACGCATAAATTAGATAATAAAATAATAACGGGGCACGTCCGCTGCAATGGTCCACATACTGGGCGAGGTAAAATTTTGAGCTCTCGGTCAGTCATTCTCTCTCTCTCTCTCTATCGCGTTTGAGGGAGAAATTTGTCGTAGCTTCGTTCGTTTGACTTGACAATCGCGCTAATATAAATTAGATACTAATTTTTTTGTCCCTATTTATCACACGAACTAAGCAAGCTTAAGGTGATTCGCATTCGAATGCTTCGCAAACTGTTTTCCTATATGTCGTTGATTTTTTTCTTTTTTTTTTTTTTCAAGTTTCTTTCTCTCTCTCTCTCGAATAGGCGAGATTGCGATTACAGTTTTTTCCAAGCCCAAACTAGTTCGATAGAATCAGCCACGCGTCTACCTAAAATTAATCGTACTTGCGTTTTAGAATGACTATAAATCTAAAACTTGTTTCAGTGGGACTTTTGCTACCTCAAAGAATATCCTGGAATAATAAAGAGAAATTTTTATTTTTTTTAGCTAAAAAAATTCGAGAAAATATTTTTGTTTTTTTTTTTTTTTGTTTACTCACTTATGGCTGTATTTATTGCGAACGGTTGCCAAAGCCTCTTTGTGCTTTCTGTGGAGCCCATGATTGAGGGCATTGACTATGTCCTTGACGTCGGTCACCGTATAACCGGTGTAATATTCGAGGGTCGACGTCCAGCCTCCCAGATCCTTCATCTGCAGAGCTAGAAGCAAAGCGGCTGCGGCGATTTTGCTATCGCTGAACATTATCGTTGAGTAATCCATCAACGAGTACTCCAGGATGTAACGTGCCAGAGTTAACGTTGGCATCGACACTTTTGCGCACTGTTAAAAATAAGCACGAGTTATTATTATTATTTTTTATTATTTATCAAGAATTAATTTTTGCTACGAATTGTTATTTTTTTATTAGACGGTTTTGTTTGAAATGGGGGAAAAAAAAAAAAATACAAACCCTGGCATAACGACGTAGAAACCTGTAAGAGAGCGGAATTCCCAGATCGAAATCAATTATTTTAAGGACGTTCATTTCCATTCTTATGAGCTCACGTTGAGAATAAGCGCCATCGCATATGTACAAAAAATCTTCAACCATTGGAGGAATTCGCTCCTGTAGAGAAAAAAATAAATGAAGCGAGACTTTTTTTTTTGGGACATTTTTCTTTGTAAATTATTCACGAGTATTCGATTTCACGCAATGTATGAAAAATGGGAGGGAATTTAAGGAGCTTACGTCGAATTTACTGGCGATGAATAGACTGGCGGCACCGAGAAGCTGCAAAGTTTCTTTTCCCACAGTAACTTTAGTCAGATAAAGATCGACTAATTTAACAGCAAGATAGAGAGTCTCGTGATTTAATTCAAAAGATTCTTGAACTTCGACCATCCAATCAACCAGCAGAGATCTCATCCATCGGGAGAGGCAAACTTGTCTCTCCATGTAGTCGCTTATCGGAAAAAGACTCTCGCGTTCTTTGAGATATTGAAATATTTCCATCGCATATTGCGACACCTGGTAAGGATCGCGCCAGTTTTCTGCGTCAAAATTCCATTGCACGCCCTCGGGCAAGACGTGCTCTGGTACGGCGTCGAGTCGTTCAGCGATTGATAATTCGTTCTCAATCGTGCTCGACGCTTTTTTGGCATCCTCGATATTCACATTTGCTTTGTCATCGTCCGGATTGCTGTCAATCTGTAAAAATTAATTCGACTTTTAATCATTATAGCGCAAAATTTTTATCAAATTGATCAAATCTATAGAAAGATTATTCTTCACTGTAGACTCTAAATATTTTACATTAATTAAATGGCTCCGATCAAATAATTCATAATAATAAAAAGAAAAAAAAAAATCATATGCTCACCTTAATGCTACTTTTGACCATTTTTTTTGCACTGCCATCAGGTACATCCTCCAAAGCGCTGACGTATAGTGAACTATCTTCGGATTTTTCAAGATCCAAGCTACGACGTGTCGTTATGCTTTTCGTCACTTCCCCTTTTTCCTCGTCCTTCTGAGTGCTCTTGACTCGTGTCGCTGGTTTTGTTTTTGTAGCAGCGCCAACATTTTCATGTCTCACGCCAGCACATTTCTCGAGTTGTCTCAGCGAATTACTCGGGCCCGATGTCTTGATTTGAGATACTTGAACCTTTTTATTAATAACCTTTTTTGGCTCGTGCGATTGAACACCCAAAGATTTACCGATGGCCTGTAAATTTCCAATCATTTTCTCAAAAATTCCTCATTATTTCGAATAGTTTTTTTTCAATTTCGCATTGAAGACAAAAATTCTGATGAAATAATTTTCAACCAATGTCTCAAATTGACGTAGGATCAGTGCTGATTTTACAAAAAAAAATCCATAAATATTTCAATTTAAAATTTAGCAGAATTAATGACAAAGTTAAATAAAAAAGAACTTAAATTTTGAATTTTTTCCATAAATATTTCAATTTAAAATTGAGCAGAATTAATGACAAAGTTAAATAAAAAAAGAACTTAGCTATGACTTAAAATACTTACATTAGTGATATTTCCTAACGCAGATCTTTTCGTTGTTTTCTCTTTGAGGGGAGAGGCATCGGCTTTTCTTTTGATACGAGAATCTTTGACGACCGCAGGTGGTTTGACGACCAGAGCATTGTCGATCAATGCCTTTTGATTTCGAGTAGTTATGCCTCGCCGTGCAGTTACAATGGGGCCATTTGGTTTTTTCTGATTGCTCAGACCTTTTGTGGGTGCCATTTTGTTTTTTTTTTTGGGGAAGGTTTCAAAGTATGAACCTTCCTCGATTCACGATTGCTTCCTGCAATCGTATTTATTAATTATGAGGCTAAAAAAATCTAATTATTACTCCAAAGCTTTTTTAATTTCAGCCAGCGAGGATTTGTTTTTTTTTTTTAATGAATGATGTAATTTGTCAATTCCAGAAAATAGTCGGGATGCAAAGAAAAAATCACGAGACAAAATAGGAATGACCCAAAAATTATCATTTTGGACTTTTAGGATCAACCAGACGGAATAATTCCGAAAAAATTGATAAACTGGTCAATTTAAACTTCTTTTTTTTCTCCCAACTTGCTACAAGCCACAAAGGGAAAGTTTTGGCTTGAGCTCTAGATTGACGTATCTAATATTATTTTAAAAAATTCGATAATTTTTTCCAACATTTTTTTCTTTAGCCATCGATAAGAAAATTGAATTATTATTATTATTAATTTTTTGTTACGATTTGCAAAAAATTCGTTCGGACTTGTAGTCTTGAAAATTGTTGCTCCCACAAAATGAGTTAAATTATTTGAAAAAAAAAAATCGAAACAAAAAAAAATTCTTAAAAAATCGTAAAATTATTTTCTATTGAGAAGCTCCTAAAAAAAAAAAAAGATGATGCTCTGAAAAATTGCGTTGATGCATCGATTATTGCCCGTTTACGAACGCATTAAGAGTTGTAAATATACGGAGAATTATTCGCGTATTGTTACAACGCGAAAGGTTAAATCTCCAAGAGTACGAAAAAGTAAAAATGGAGGCGAGTTTAAGTCATGAAACTTGAGATATCGAAGAAAAATATTCCAAGAGATCGAGAAGAAAATTGTAATGCTCCGTGAGACGAGAAAATAAACGCGAATAGAAAACGCGGGAATGCCTCATGTCCTGTGCCACGCGAGTTCGATAATTACGTGAAAAAAAAAGAAAGAAAAATTTCTCGCAACGTTTTCGTGAATTTTACATCTCAACGAACGATACGAGACGTTTTTGCCTACTGCGATATTCGGAAAATAAACAAATAATGAAGAAAATACACATAGGCAAAGCCTACCATCTTTCCATGTCCCCGGAAATAACAGCCAACGAACTTTGAGAAAAAAAAATACACGCACATCCTTCTAATATCTTGAATTATCGTAATTTTCGCATCGTTCGAATGGATAAAAGAAAATAAAAAATTACCTGCGTATTGTATTCAGCCGTTATTGTGCTCGGGCAGGACGTTTAATATCATTTAATACGAAAATATAAAAATTAATTCTCGCTGGGACTCGTGAGTGTAATAAAACTTTCTGTTCGTCCTGCGGGGGAACAACTGAAGTTGACGCTGGTTCAAAATATCACAGTTACGGTTGAGCCTCGCACTGATTGGCTGCAGCCGGTAGTCTCTCATACGGATCGACGCGCCATCTAGCAGTCGCTACGCGTAGCTTATTTTTTACGCAGACTTTCATTGATTTTACTTTTATCGTGATTTGTACGTTTTTTTAAACCGTTCGAATGAATAAATGTTAATTTTTTTAATTTATACAATTTCAGGATATATCAGATCGATGCACGTAATCTTTGTAATCAAAGTTCCATACTCGCGTTTATAACATCCCCACTCCATGGGACACGGCGTTCATTTACGATTGGTAACAGTGCGCGATCACTTTTAATTTTTAACCAGCGTCCACTTCAGTTGTTTCCCCGCAGGACAAACAGAAAGTTTTACTAAACTGACGAGTCCCGGAGAGAATTACTTTTTATATTTTCGTATTAAATTAAATTAAACGAGCAGCACACGGTGCGAAATTACGATAATTCAATATATTTGAAGGATGTGCGTATTTTTTTTTCTCAATAAAGTTCGTTGGCTGTTATTTCGGGACATGGAAAGACTTTGTGTATTATTTGTTTATTCCCCGAATATCGCACGCACGTTTTTTAAATTTCAGCTTCATCTGTCGTTCATCTAACGCGGCTCATGCATATATTTCTCAGTTCGATTATTATAAGATCCGTAAATAGTGTCGATCGACCGGTATAAACAAAAACTTTAACTCCCGGTCGATAAATCGACAAGTTTAAGTAGATCTTTACTAGATTTTTCATCATTCCTCTTGACAAATGTAAAAAAATAAAATAAAAATCAGTTCGACCAACTGTGAAATTTTGCTACGATTGTAGCTTTTAAAAAAATAGACTAAAGTCAACGAAAAGTACGAAAATTGTTCCGTATTCTCGTGCATTCCAGTCACATTTATAAATCGTAGTTACTTTTTAGGTTAGAACGAAAACATTTTCTTTACGATGTAATATAAATACCTGATTATGATTATTCAACCTAACCTCTAATTTCCGTTGATAACGTATAAAACCCAATAGTGACGATACATGTTTCAAAGTGTCTCAAAATGCAGGAAGAACATTTTGTTGTAAAGTATGTTGCAATTAAAAATTGCTTTGTTTATGTGCCGGAGATATTTGCCAGAAAATTGGATTGTGAGGTAGGTAATGCAGGCCTAATATACCTTATGTTGGTAATGTCGATCAAAATTGCAAAACTTGCTCAGTCGGTAACAAAAAAAGTGCATTTTAACAGGGCAGAACATCCGCCTTAAGGCGATGTGCTACTAGTCAGTCGGTAAAACAGTTTCTGGATAGACTTAAGTACTAGAGAGAATGTAAACGTGTTGATATGATATTGAGGCATTTCTTCATTGGGATTATTAAAAAAAAAAAATCTTAAGATGGGAATTTTGAAGAATTTAATTTAATTTTGATAAATGTATGAAGGAAAAAAAAATAACATATATTTATAAAATTGATCAGTCAATGGATCTGTAATTATTGTAAGTGTTGAAGAAAAATTTACGATTTCATTGTTATTTTTCACCTGATCGCTACTCACAATTTGCATTTTTTTTCAACACTCACATGCAGAGTAATATTGATAAGTAATTATGACCAAGTCTAATAATAATTATCGATAGCATTAAAAAAAATGTTAAATTGAAAAATTTCAGGTGAACGGTATAAAGCTCTCACATGATAAAAAAGATTATTACATGTCGTGGCGTCCGATTCCTGGGCTCGGTGAATCATTAGGCATCAGCGCAACTTTTGCCCGCACTCTGAACATAAAAGAAGGCGACGAAGTTCTCGTTTCATCGATCTCTGATCCACCATTTTTATCATCAATTACGGTAACGCCATCGAACGTTGAAGATTGGGACATCGTGGTACGTTTTTTCGTGGCTTTATTGCTAAATTCAATATGACTTTTGAGTATTTCATGATAAGCTTTGAGCAAAGTTTGGGCCTTATTTATAGAATTCATTTGGTCATCTTGATAATTATAAGCTTGCAAATTACCTAAATAACGAGAAAAAAAGAAAAGAATTCGGGAGAAAAGAAAAGAAGAACTTGGGAAAATTTTTTCAATATTTTCAATGATTAAAGTGAATTTGGAGATTTTTGGCTGACGATAATAAATTTTGCAGGCTTATCAAGCTGACAGAATACAATCAATTTTATTGGATCAAATAAGTTTAATTGGAAAAAATCAATCGATTGTTGTATGGATCTCCAAGGGATTGTCGGTGACGTTCTTAATTGGTAAGGCGATTATGGCAAAGGAAGAAGCTCTTACAAAAGCGATATCTGGTGGTCGTTTCGAGAAATAGACAAAATGGCCATTCACAAATTTCTCAAATAAAAATCTCCTTAAACAAGAAAAACTCTAATGCAAGTAGAAAAATATTATGTTGGAATTTAGTATATATTTTTTTTCAAAATTTTAGATGGAATAAATCCTGATTTCGTATTTGGAAGAATTGGCAATCGTACAGAAGTTCACGTTTCATTACCGACTGAGCAAACGCACGAGAGAAATTTATCGAAAATTGAGAAGATTCCTAGTGATCGAGAATCGAGATATAAAATGTGGAATTTTTTCCAAAAAATTTCACTTATAACACCGAAATCCGAAGTTCAGGACATGTCCAATGACATTGAATCGTGGATGAAAAAAAATGAAAATCCTACAATACCGTTAGCGTTTCGCGTCTGTAGTTTGTCGGCCTTGAAGGAATTTTATCATTTTGGCGAATTTGCACGTCAGGCAGAATTCCTCTATGACATTTTTGTTCGAAAATTTGACGTTCCATCGAGTTACGTGAGTGGAACTTTGTACAAAATTCGAAAAATTTGCGAGGATCGACAACACACAAATGAAACGAGTACGAATTTTTTGCGAACAGAAAATTCTGCCGTGCCGACAGAGTCGACGGAATTGGTCGTGAGACTATTCACGATAGAAACGCCGAAATCAGCAATGAGCGATCATGAAGAAAATTTAAATATTGCAAAATCCATTCATAAAGATATTTACGTATCGACGAATTTGAGACGAAATTTGAAACTGCGCATTGGTAGCAAAGTCCTTTTGGAGCCTGCGAAACTTTTGACTCAGTCGGTAAAGTCAATCGATATATTTCCCTCGGCTCACTCGGTAACGAGAGAAATTCTACAACAATTTCTCATCGAGACTGCTTATGGCAATGAAATTCTATTAAATTCTCGTTCGAGAATTTATTTTAAAAATGAAACGAGCTGTCTCGTCCTCTCGTCCCATCCTCAGGAATCTTCGTATTTACTACTCGACAGTTCTCAACTCAAAAATATTACGATTGATGTCAAAAATGTCACACCTCTCGACTCTGACAGTGCGTATGACATTGAAAATGAGTTTGAAGAAATTGATATGGCGGCTATTTCGTTACAGTGAGTAGCAAAATCGACATCAATTAGAGAGAATTGTAAAAAAAAAAAACAAAAAAAGTGACCTGAAGTAAATATCCTGTCCTTTAAACGGTACACTGTGGTAATAAATTTACCCACGTTTGGGTTTCCAAGGAATTTCAATTTTTGTTTTTTTAATAATTTCACGAAACTTTCAGACCTCTCGAGACGATACTTGCGGAATGTCGGATTTTTCTTGATCTAAGTTTAGGCCTGGTGCCTGGTGCTCGAAATTTTCGTTACGCACCCGGAAATATTCTCATTTGTGGCGAAATTGGGGTTGGAAAAACTACCCTGTGCAAAATTCTACGAGAGAATATGCAAAAAGCTCCTCGTTTCGTTCATACCCACGTTATTGAATGCAAAACATTGAAAGGTAAAAATTATTAACAACATTGACTCAATAGACAAATTATTTAAACAATTAAAAATGTTCAATTGACTCATTATATAATGAAAAACAAAATTACTATGGCAAATTTCTTCGTAAAAAAAAAAAAAATACAGAATAATTCCTGTTATTCTAGTATGACCTTTTTTTTTTTTTAAACTCATTTATCTCTACAGAATTGATATCGATATAGAATTTCTTTAAATCTAGGCAAAAGGGCTGAAGCGATGCACAAAATTATGTTAGCCGCTATGGATGAATGTGTATATTATCAACCATCGATATTATTTCTGGATGATTTGGAAAGTGTCACAAGTTCACCATCAGGAGAGGAAGAAAATACGCCGGATGTGATTAATGCATCGAGGTGAGTAAAAAATTATAGGCCTGTTTTCGAGTTTTAAATAAATAAATAAATAAATAAGAAAATGGCGCCTCGAGCAATTAATATTATATATTTAGTAGTTGTTTAATTAATTAATTTTTATTAATTTCAGAATATTAGACGTCGTTTTCAATATTGCCGCTGAAAATCAATCCTCTCATTACGTTTCGATACTCGCAACGTGCACTAACATCAACAAAATTGGACAAAAGTTAAGATCACCGCGGGGCGTCCATTTATTTCGGACTATTTTGACTATACCCGATCTTGCCAAAGTGAGAATTTTTTTTATTTATTAATTTATATTCGAAATTAATTATTTTACCGATTAATAAAACTTATTTGAAAATTTCAAGGATCACCGTATGGATATTTTGAGACTTTCTCTACAGAATCATATACGTGTGCCGGAAGCAATAAATTTTGATTATTATGGAAATAAAACAGAAGGATGGGTAGCACAGGATCTCGTTGATTTTGGTGAAAAAACAGCATTCGCTGCATTGAAACGTCATGGTATGAGCCCAATTGTACACCATTATTCCAAGATGGAGGAGGGAAGTGGGGGTGGGGTTGGAAAGCCAAATTCATTTACCAAAAATATATTTCGTAGTCAATATGCGAGATTAGAAAAAATTGCTACCAGCCCATCACGTCTGACGCTTTTGGGTTTTTCAAATTCTCCAAATTTATAATTATGGGCCAGCCATTAGCATTGATTTTAATTTTTATTTTTTTTAGTACGAACGAAAAGCAAATCTGCTGTAATTTTAGCCGAGGAGGATTTGTCTGAGACTGTAAAAAATTACAAAACAATATCATTGCACGGTGTACAGTTGTACAAGAGTTCTGGCAACGATTGGTCGGACATCGGTGGTTTGACAAAAGTCAAAGAAGTTTTGACGCAATTGTTAAAATGGCCGCTCAAGTATCCAAAATTGTATCAAAATGCACCGATCAAAAGTCAAAATGGCGTGCTTCTGTACGGAATGCCGGGAACTGGAAAAACTATGTTGGCCGGGGCAATCGCTAAAGAGTGTGATATAAATCTAATCAGCGTCAAGGTACAAGGACAATTTTTATCAGCATCCTGAATTTTTTTATTTTTATTTTTTGTAAAATTTCTTTGATTCCTCAAAAATCGACACCTCGAAACAGAAATAACGAGTTTCATTCCAAGCTCAAAACAATATTTCTAATTCGATTTTTTCATAAAACTATTTTACATATTTAATAAAAAAAAGTCTGAATTTTCTTATAAAGTTTTATCTAAATTTGTATAATTCATTTTTATTAATTTGATTAATTTTTAATAATTATGAATAGAATATTTATTGATATTCAGAATTTTTTTCCAGGGACCTGAGCTATTATCGAAGTATATAGGGGCTAGTGAAGAAGCTGTACGAAACATTTTTGAAAAGTTAGCACCGCCATTGTTTAAATAATTATTGCATCGCATATAATTATATTTCTACGAGTAAAATATATTTTTTCAGAGCACGTCGAGCCAAACCATGTGTTTTATTTTTTGACGAATTCGACAGCCTGGCACCGAGGTGATTAAATATTGTTTATGCTAATAATTATGCTAATAATTGAAAAAAGAATTCATATGGTCGGGGCAAGTGGGTTGATGGTATGATTTGGTGCTGGTGTTTTTTTTACTTTATTTCTTTTTTTTTTTCTTAATCCACTAGACGTGGTCACGACAGCACCGGCGTTACCGACCGAGTCGTAAATCAACTTTTGACCCAATTGGACGGAGTCGAGGGAAGAGAAGGAGTTTCCGTTGTCGTTGCATCTTCGAGGCCTGACTTGCTCGATCCAGCATTACTTAGACCGGGTCGTTTGGATAAATCATTATTGTGTCCATTACCCGATGAGGTAAATGTCGTCGAGTCTCTTATTCTTCATGTTTTTCCCCTCTATAATAGAAGAAACCCTTTTCATGCAGTACAGTCGAACTTTTGGCAATTTAATTATTCAGCTAATTTTTTTTTGGATTTTTTTTTTAAACGAACGAATTTGTTCTTTTTTTTTGCTCAATCAGAAACATTTCTTTTTCAGCATGAGAGAGAAGCGATTCTTATTGCCTTGTGCAAAGCTCAAGGCATCGATGCGACGAATCTTGATCTGAAGGATCTTGCGAAACTTTCGACAGGATTCACAGGTGCAGATCTGAATGGAATTTTGACACAAGCCAAGTATGACGCTTTGGAGGATGCCGTTGAAAATGTGCCATCGGCAAGTACAAATACATCGTACTTTGATATACTTCATGGTGGTCAAAGTATAGATTTTAGGTCAAAGTATAGATTTTAGGTCAAAGTATAGATTTTAGGTCAAAGAATAGATCTTAACACGAGTGTTCATTCACTGCTGCTAATTATTAACCGTTCATGAACGTCGATGAGTAAAAAAAAAAGAAAAAAAATCAAGATCACTAATATTTTTGATATAAATCAATCTAAATAAATATCCTCCAACATATCATGATGTAGTGCGATAAGTATTTAATGTATTTGAACAATTTTTTTATAATAATAAGGTGGAGGATTAAACGATATTCGCATATCTTCGTAAGGAGTTTCTGAAGCAGGTAGAGGGTAATTATGATTGTATCATTAGTGATCGTACAGCAGTAGATTATATACGAAGATGTATATATGTGTTTATGTCTGTGTTTATTAAGTGTAGGCGTGTATTATATAACTGGGGAAACATAGGGAGCTTTATTAGCGCGAGAGTCAAGCAAGCCCATCCTCTCGCTCCACTTGATCGCAAAGTACGCTTCACTGAGCTCCGAGGGGGGGTTTATATTATCTTATGCGTTATAATGATGTGCAAAGCGGATTAAATGGAGGGTCGGGCAATCATGTGAGATTGAAAGGCAAACGAGTAGAGTTTAGACTCCCTTGGCTGACATGGCTGACGTCTTTGCTGGCATCATTCCTCTCTCTCTCTCTCTCTCTCTCTCTCTCTCTCTCTCTCTCTCTCTCTCTCTCTCTCTCTCTCTCTCTCTCTCTCTCTCTCTCTCTCTCTCTCTCTCTCTCTCTCTCTCTCTCTGGTTTTTTTTGTATGAAATATTTTTTTTTTTTTCAAAAATATTCAATAACACGAAAATAAATAAGTAAAAATCTTTTTTTATTCGTCTCAAGTTTGTTTCTCGTTTTAATCTCGGAAGGAGAAGGACGAGGAAAAAGATCATTGAATATTTAGTATTGTCTGGTACCTTTTTTACAATTTATAAAATCTCATGCCATGTGTAATAAAATCATTTTGGAGGAAAGAGTCCAGAATATAGAAAAATCATTTTGGAGGAAAGAGTCCAGAATACAGAAAAATCATTTTGGAGAAAAGAGTCCAGAATATAGAAAAATCATTTTGGAGGAAACAGGCATTAATATTCTCCAATAGCAGAATATAAAAAAAAATCATTTTGGAGGCCAAGAGGAGAATATAGAAAAATCATTTTGGACAGACATTAATGTTCTCCAATAGCAGAATATAAAAAAAAAAGAGGAGAATATAGAAAAATAATTTTGGAGGAGAGAGACATTAATATTCTACAACAGCAGATTATGCTCTTAAAATTCTCCTCCTCAATGTTTTTCGATTTCGAAATACTTTGATTATAAATCCAAATGATCAATAATAATATATTTTTTTTATTTTTATTGCAGGGTCAAGATAAATATATCGAAGCAATCGAGATTAGGCAAATGCATCTCATCGAGTCTTTAAATTCGACTAATCCATCTTTGTCGGATGCTGAAAAGGAAAAGTATCATCGAATGTGAGTCTTATGGTATTTTTTTTATTTTTTTAAATATTCGTCAAAATTATGACTTGACCGATAAATTATCAAAATATACTTTTTTGCACTATGAGAATTGTTTTCTCTTTTTTTTTCAGTTACGAGCAATTTTCGAGAGGCAAAATTCACGACAATGTTGCTTTTATGAGACAAAAAGCGACTCTCGCCTAATTTCGTCTTTCTATATAATTTTTGGGATTTTGAATCGGGCAGGATTTGTTGTATAAATTTGTCAAATTTATCCTTTATCTCTCCATGGATTAACAAATTTTGTAAAATGAATATTTCCACGAATAAATTCGTTCCGATTAAAAAGGTAAAATATAACGAAATTTTTTAAAATAAAATTCGATGTTCACTTATTACACGTTCTGGAGGAAATATGTGCGATATGTTCTGCCTCCTGCATGTACAAAAGCTCAAAGCCAAAAATTGTCTTTTTCACTCAAATTATCTCGACAAATTTATATTATTTAAATTATTTATAATTTAAATAATTTAATGGGGAAAATTTAAGAAACGGAAAAATATTTTTTAAGGTCCCTGCGGTAGTTTATTCTTCATTCTGGATAATGAAAATTCTGTACAAGTCTGTAAGATCGGATCAGCTGTTTAACTTTTTAGGTAGAATTATCTGCCGCGTACCAAAAATATTTCTTCTTCTTTTTCTTAAAAAAAAAAAAAGAAAAATCTACGCACACATTATTTTCCAAATGGCGACGGAAATGAACCACGTGATATGTAGAGAAATGATAACTAAGCATAATCCAGGCAGTTTCTAGCTGAGAAATGGTAAAAGTATATATATATATATATTTGGTGAACTTTTGAGGGTTAACAGAGATCTTTGCACAGCCACATTTCTCTCCTTGACACGAAACTTTTCATATTAATAATCGGTATAATAATTAGTATTTTCACGTGCGAGTTAACAGGAAGGATGCCTGCGAGGCGAGGGAACTTCAAGGATCTTGATTTTAAGTTGTAAGCGAAATGGTGGAGGAGTATGAGGATGACGATGAGGAGGAGGAGGAGGAGGAGGGAATATTTCACCTTGCTAATGTCCTGCCAGATAAACTGCAATATTAGCAAGCTTCGTACTGATTTAATTTAACTTTGGCCCAAGCAACATCCGCCTTGCTTTTCGAGTAGACTACAAGACTTGCAGTGAACACATGAGCTTAGCAGTAGCGATAAATAATGGCCACTCCTGAGACTACCTACGAGTCTCCTACGAGGCCCCACGAGGGCCCAGACAAAAGTCATTTTCAACTTTTATTACTCCATCTCATTTTTCACACTGTTATTATTTCGGTTACACGTTGTCGGGCTGACGGAAAATGGGCTGGCAGAAAAAAAAAGAGGCAAACTCGGGAATAACTAAGAAAAAAAAAATTCACAGCTCAACAACTTATTGTAATTAATTTTTTTTTTCCTTGCATTTTTTTTTTTTTTGAAGAAGAAGAAGAAATTCTGGGCTAAGGGGAGCCCTGTAAGGGATTAACGTTTCGTTATCCAGCCTCTTTACAAGTTGACATTTTGACACAGCAAAAGGTCAACGAATAGCGTTTTCGCAGAGAGAGAGAAAGAGCAAAAAAAAAATGCCCGATTATTATTCTGTATGAATTAGGAGCAATTGAGTCGGAAGGTAAAATCATGTTGAGATTGTCACCGATTGTGTACGCTCTTTCGAATTCAACGTACAGAGAGAGGTGCGGAGGGGTAGAGGGTGGACGGTGGAGGGTCGTGAGAGAGGGAGAAGTGGGGGGGGGGGGTGGAAGAGCATCACGTAAAATTGTTCTTCGGGCAAAATCAGGCATATATATATATATATATATAAGACGCGAGTTAAATATACATATATATGTATATTTAACTCGCGTCTTGAGAAATAAGAGAGCGAAGTAGATGAGCTGCTTTTCGCCCGGAAAGTTTAGGTCGCGAGGGCATGTAACAGGTTTAACTTTTCGACAAACGGTAATCAGAGTGATAAAAGTCAGTGCGGGAATACTCGCGATGGTATTTACGCTAACTATGTGTCCTTCAAACATTCTATAACCGAGTTTAACGCGCCGAGTGAAAAATATATTTCGCCTCGCGATTCGCGAAATAAGGGCGAGTTTGTTATATATAAAAATGGCCGTATAATTGGCCATTTTTATGCTAAAAAATGGTAACTCGCGCTGGTCTTCGAGATCCTCTCACCGATTCCCGCGCACTCTCTCACCCGCAAATAGCTCCTCGTCCTTGTTGTTGTTTGGGTTTTTTTTAGCGCGAGAATTTTTAGCCAGAAAAGAGTCTCCGGTCGCTACACAGCACAAGATAAGACGCGCGCTAACGGGGTAAGGCGATTATTAAATGTACAGGAAATGTATTTCACTCGAGTTTCTCCCTTTGCCATTATTTCTTCTGCATTCACCCTTCTCCTCCTCCCCTTTCTCCTCCACCACCTCGCTCTATATGTTCGCTCGAGTACAATTCTTTGGGTTTATATATATATATAAACCCAAAGATATATATATACATATATACATATATATATATATATATAGATCCACGAGTACATTTCTTTGTTTAATAAATTCTTAAATGGCCATCAGGCAACATTTTCGACAAAATATGTATTCCGCAGTATAAATGGCGATATATATATAAGGATTTATACAAATAAAGGAAAATTGTGCAAATAAAATGTTGATTGATAAATTATATAATAAAAGACAGAAATGTACGAGAGAGAATTCGAAATACCTGGGAAAAGTACAAGGAGAATAAAAAAGTGTGTGTGTGTGATCCTCGGGAAGAAAACAAAACGAAGGAAGCCGGAAAATAAGGGAATGCGCAATGTTGCTGCGGCCTGCGGGCCAACGAAAGGCACATCGGCGCAGGGGTTGTTGTTGGCGCTGCTTCGATATTGCTCCTTGTATACCCGAGGCCACGCGACTCATATCGAGGACCAACAATGCTCCAAATAATGGCGACAGTTCACCATTGTGCACTATTGCCCTGAGATATCGCCTTTTCCTTCGCCACGTGTGCAACGAACACGACGACCTACTGACCTCTACGAAATACAATCCAGCTCTTTACCTTTCGTCGATGCTCTCTTCTTTTTTTTTTGTTTTCTCACCCCCATAAGCATTCGATCGATGAGTGTCTCCAGGCCCAGCCATTTATTCAAACAATGCTGCTAAATAATTACAATTATTATTGTTGCTATTAATTTAAAAATATTTTTTTTTTATAATTTTTTGTATTATTATTATGATTGCTATTAATTTAAAAATACAAAAATTTTATAATTTTTTGTATTATTATTATTATTGCTATTAATTTAAAAATACAAAAATTTTATAATTTTTTGTATTATTATTATTATTGCTATTAATTTAAAAATACAAAAATTTTATAATTTTTTGTATTATTATTATTGTTGCTATTAATTTAAAAATACAAAAATTTTATAATTTTTTGTATTATTATTATTATTGCTATTAATTTAAAAATACAAAAATTTTATAATTTTTTGTATTATTATTATGATTGCTATTAATTTAAAAATACAAAAATTTTATAATTTTTTGTATTATTATTATTGTTGCTATTAATTTAAAAATAAAAATTTATATATATATAATATTTGAAAAAAGGATTTTTTTTTTTTCAATCCAACTATATCGCTTTCCGTCGCCACGTGCAACCGCGCGCCTTTGCACGACGACCTCTACTGACCTCTACGAATACAATTCAGCTCTTTACCTTTCGTCGATGCTCTCTTCTTCTTTTTTTGTTTCTTTTTTTTTTGTTTTCACATCCGCGTAAGTATTCGATCGATGAGTGTCTCCAGGCCCAGCCATTTATTCAAAAAATGTTGCTAAATAATTACAATTATTATTGTTGCTATTAATTTAAAGATAAAAAAATTTATAATTTTTTGTATTATTATTATTATTGCTGTTAATTTAAAAATACAAAAAATTTATAATTTTTTGTATTATTATTATTATTGCTATTAATTTTAAAATAAAAAAATTTATATATATAATATTTTACATTTAAAGTTAAATGCTGCTAAATAATTGTATAATTATTATTATTGCTATTAATTATTAATTAAAAAATAAATAGCAATAATAATAATAAAAAAGAAGAAGAGAGCATCGACGAAAGGTATGGATTGTATTTCATGGAGGGTAGTAGAGGTCATCGTGCAAAGTTAAATAAACAAAATCCTTTCAACAAATTTTCCATACACAATTTTTTATTTTTGAAAAAAGGATTTTTTTTTTCAAAATTTCATGAAAATTCATATCAATGAGTTTACGTGGCTTATTTTATATGTAAATTGAGCTTGGGCAACGCTTTTAATTTATTGTTTGAGAGGAAAAAAAATATTTGACAATTTGTTTTTTTTTTTTCATTGAAAAATTTAACGTAATTTTTCAAATTGGGGTGGTTTTTATTGGCTCGTAAAAGAGCGACAAAGAAGAGAAAAAAAAAATCATAGTGAGTAAAAAGTGGTATGAAAAACGAGTGAGAATGTTTATCAATGCCCCCCCCCCCACCCCCTCCCCTATTTTCGTACAAAAGCATAAAGGGTGGTAAATATACGTGATGCTCGTGCGAATAAAAGTCACAAACTCTCTCTCTCTCTCTCTCTTTCTCTATATATATATATAGGGTTGAGATTATGATATTCCAGTCACACGCGGAAGCCCGGAATTCTGTTGATGTATTCATCGTGTGTATGTAACCCCCCCGAACAGGACTCTCTATAAAATACTAGCCCGTTTTGTTCCGGTCGAATAAGTTATATTGTGCGGCGTGTTCTATTTCGATATATATATATATATATATATATATATATATAAACACGAGATTGTGCGACTCGGTTCGGCACGGTCGGTCTGTTACGCGTACGAAATATGGAAAATTGGCTGGACCTGCAGCACAAAGTTAAATTTCATTCTTCCTCTGATCCGCACAATGAAAATTCGTTGGACGCCTACAAACAATGAATCTCTTTGACGGCTACGAACCACGCAGAGTGGATTTATATTTTTATATTTTAACTTGAATTTATATATTTTAACCCATTGGGTGTGACACATATGATGATTCTGATTTATGTAAATTCAAAAAAATCTTTCAACCTTAAATATTAAGATAACAATACGTGTAATATTTTTATGTAACGCGTGTCGATTTAATGTTTATACGATTAATGCGAATTTTGTAGATTTAATTTTTAGTATTCGATGGCTGGTATAATTTTACAGAATGACCTGGATGACCCTTTTGTTTACCCTTTTGGACTGGATGACCCTTTTAGTATTCGATGGCTGGTATCAGGCAATAAATATTTGACAAACGCAACACAGACCAAAAGTCTTCTCGATTTTACAGAATGACCTGGATGACCCTTTTGTTTACCCTTTTGAACTGGATGACCCTTTTAGTATTCGATGGCTGGTATCAGGCAATAAATATTTGACAAACGCAACAAAGACCAAAAGTACTCGATATTCACATGGATATTCCAGTAGAGATGGAAACTTATCGATTTTACAGAATGACCTGGATGACCCTTTTGTTTACCCTTTTGGACTGGATGACCCTTTTAGTATTCGATGGCTGGTATCAGGCAATAAATATTTGACAAACGCAACAAAGACCAAAAGTACTCGATATTCACATGGATATTCCAGTAGAGATGGAAACTTCTCGATTTTACAGAATGAACTGGATGACCCTTTTGGACTGGATGACCCTCTTAGTATTCGATGGCTGATATTAGGCAATAAATATTTTTTGCCCAATAAATATTTGACAAACGCAACAAAGACCAAAAGTACTCGATATTCACATGGATATTCCAGTAGAGATGGAAACTTCTCGATTTTACAGAATGAACTGGATGACCCTTTTGTTTATCGATAATAAAATGGTATATATATATATATATATATATATATATATATATATATATATATATATATATATATGTGTGTAGATGGTAGAAAGGAGAGTAAAATGGGACGAGAGGTGATAAAGAGACAACAGGAGCGTCCACATCCCTCTGATGGTGGTGGGCGCGGGGGCGTGTCTCGATTAACTCAAACAACCTGGCCAGTTTAACAATGGCAGTAATCAGTGAGCTTTTCGCGGGTTGGCATTGCCATTGTTGTCACTTCAGCAATAGCTATGATGCCTCGACGTTCCTTCTATTGTTTTCATTGTTTATCTCGCATCTCATCATCGCACTCCCGAAATTATTTATTCCGCGACTTATTATTGAGAGTTCATTCGCCACATTTGACCCCTACCATATCTGTACTTTTATATCTCAATAATATTTCATTCTTCCGCATCTCAAATTTATAATTCCTTAAATTCCTTAAATTTCTTATGCTCAAGTTCCTTTAATTGTATGTATGTTTAAATTTTATTTATTACAGTATGTTTTTCCCCCCCCCCCATAAAATTGTGCATTCATTTGAAACGGAATGGCTTTCCATGTGTCAATTTTATAGCAAGTTATAGTTTTTATAATATAAATTTATAGTAAATTTTATAGCCAGAAAAAAACAATTATTGACATAATAATTGATCGAGCATTGAGATATTTTGTTTTCGGAGATAATCGAGAAAGAAAAACAAAAAAAAAAAATCAGGAATAAAGAAAAGGGAATATACATCCTGGAAGGATGTCTGGCGACCGCGGAGAGACAAAAAGCGCGGAATTGTTTCATTGATGAGCGAGCATTCAGAAACTCGGTGGGGGTGTGCGCGACGGCGTTTATGACTCGAACCCTCTTTCGCCCTGGTGGGCGATGAATGGTATAATCAGCGGTCGCGTGGCATGCACCCCCCCCCTGCCCCCGAACCACCCCATACCCCTCAGTCTCTCACTCACGCCTTGGCATCCTTATCCTCCAGATCGCATCCCCCTCGTACCAAGCTGGCTATATATTCACGCCCCTCCCATCATCAGATTTCACTGAGACGCACACACACTCAATTGTTGAAAAGTCGCAATCCTGAGACCCTCGACCCTCCGCCCTCTCTTTCTATTTTAATATACCGATCACTGATTATATTTATCCGTTTATTCGCTCACCAGTAGATCATTCGGGCCAAGATGACAATCTCTATGCGTCTGGTACTTTTCCTGGTAAACCAGTTTATATATTATATTATATATTATATTATATATTATATTATATATTATATTATATATTATATTATATATTATATTATATATTATATTATATATTATATTATATATTATATTATATATTATATTATATATTATATTATATATTATATTATATATTATATTATATATTATATTATATATATATATATGGGTCGGTAACTAACGCGGTATGCGAGGAACAATCCGAAAAAAATGCGTCTCGGTCTGGACCGGGAATCGAACCCGGGACCTTTCGATTGCTGGTCGAATGCTCTTCCAACTGAGCTATCCAGAACCTCTTGCAACACTTAATTCGGATAGTCCTTACATATTATACCGCGTTACAATATATATATATTTATATATATAGATTTTTATTTATCTATATATATATATACACATATATATATATATATATATATATATATATATATATATATATATTTTTTTTTTTTTTTCTTTTTTCGCCACATTATTTCCCCCTCGCACGCCCGATTTATCGCTCGAGTACAAAAGAAACAAATTTTCCACCCCTAATTATCGCAAACCAGATCTAAATGGTACTCAATGATGGAGGGGTGGAGGAAAAAAAAAATATATCAATTCCGATCGATATACTTTGAGCAAAAATTCTCAATTTATGCATTTTGAGTCCGTAACGAAAAATCTTAAAAAAATTTTGAAAGAAATTTAATTATTTTTATTTACATTTTGCATTTAGAGGAACTCGAAGAAAAAAAAATATATATATATATCGCCTTGAGAAAACTCCTGATGCTTCAGAAGAAAATCTTTTCTCTCCATCTCTCATTTCGCCTTCTGCTCGCTTTATCGTCTTATCAGGAAAGTCGTCATCGCCCAGAGTCTCCCGCCTACCCCGCAACTCTCCTCGCAGACTGCCGCTACCCCCCCCCCCCCCCTATCTTCTGACTCCTCTGGCCGATAACATTTATTACGAGAGGTACGTACCGTCCAATCTAACTAACTATACACAATTCTTGATTCCTCGACAATGAAAAAAAAAAAAAAAAAAAAAAGAAACTGGCCGAATGCCACGAAAAATCAGCTCGAAGAAAAAGTAAACGACGCATTGCTCTCTTCGGATCAATAGAGGATAATCGTCACGTTGGTAAAAAAATTAAACATTGGTAAAAAAAATAAAAAATCCAATCAACTGTAAAATTAATTAATTATTAAGTTCTGTAAAATTTAAATTGTCCATTTGCTTTCATATATAATTTTTTTTCCCATTCATATAAAATTCCTCGATGATAAATGACTTTTTATAAATATAATATATTAGGGGTGTGCGAATAATTCGAAACGAATCGAATAATTCAATGATTTTTGAAATAATAATTTTAATATTGTATAAAAATCTTATCTTGTTTTATTATAACGTCGTGAGATATAAAAAATTAACGAACACACACACACATGTGTATATTATAGGAGATTCTTCTACATTCGAGTCCTCATATTTATGCAAAAAAAAAATAATCATGCAAATTTTACGTTTTCTTTTTCGTTTTCACGTGAATTTTTTGAGCTTTTGACCAAAACTAGCCGTGAGTTCGTGTTCAGCGGGAAATTTCCGATCCCATAGGATCATTGAGGGAAAAAAAAAATTTACATTTTTTTTGGTCAAAAAACTAAAAATTACGAAAAATTGTAATTTTCAAGCTGCGATAAGTTTCCAATCGTTTGGCCGATTGAGATTTATAAGAGGAGTTTTGAAAACGTCTCGAGCAGACTTGGAGAATGGCGTTGGTTTTATGCAGATACATGAATTATTTCTATGCCTAAAGGCACCTCGAAAATCGGCGAAATCAAAGGCAAAGGGGTCAAAGGGTATGGAAAAATTTGCCAAAATCGCTCGTCCAACTTAAAAAATCTGTAAAAAATATTTAAAAAAATGCCAACGCAACGAATCTAGCGGCATTTTAAAGCTTGAACGATTGCGATTAAAATAAGCACAAAAAAATTTCTATCTCATCAGAGAGCAAATATTCAGGAATTTTTGTAAACTAACTTTTTTTTTTTTTGATCAAAATGAATAAAAAAAAAAAATTCTTTTAGATAACCCGAGATATTTTGACAATATCTAACTATATATTATAAATACAAAGAGATATACAGGGTGTCCCATGTTAACTATATAAAAAGCTTGAAATAATATACCGAGTGTCCCATTTAAACTGGATAAAAAGGCTTATAAAATAAATCGAATGTTTCATTTGAATTGAATATACACTCATTCCAACTGAACTATCATGTACGAGCTTTCGGCAGAGAGGATGGAAGGAGAATGAGCACGGGGGTGGCGAAATGGGGGTGGAAAAGGGAATGAAAACAAAACTATGACAAGATTTGTACGTGAGTGGAGGGAAGTCACAGACCACTCACTCAGAGACATTCACAGAAACATTCTCACACAGTAGGATTGACCCTTACATAGCCAAGGGCTGGTGGGCAAATTGCACCGATGAGCCTAAACCCCCTACAGTCTACATCTCTATATTGTATAAAGCAGATCGATTATATTGTATCGAGAGATATATATTCTATTGAGCATCGCTGAATCGATTTCGATAGGATTTCTACTAATAAATAGACTATTTATCGCAGTTAATAAAAGTCCATTTAAAAGTAATAAAAGTGAGAAATCCTTAAATCTTCTTCGTATATAAGCTGCTTATATATATATATATATATATATATATATATATATATATATATATATATATGCAAGACAAGTAGTATGAGCTATGAGAGAGACAGAGAAAAATCTAAGGAGAAGATATATACAGCAATTAAAGTGAGTTTAATAATAATCAAAGTGAGTTTAACAATAATCAAAGTGAGTTGAACAATAATCAAAGTGAATTTAGCAATAATCAAAGTGAGTTTAACAGCAATTAAAGTGAGTTTAATAATAATCAAAGTGAGTTTAACAGCAATTAAAGTGAGTTTAACAATAATCAAAGTGAGTTTACTGTTAAACTCATTGTGATTACTGTTAATCAAGTTTGACCAGTAATCAAGGTGAGAAAAACGTGAATAGCCTTAAATCTTCACTGTATATAAGCTCCTAGTATATATATTTATATCCGCAAGACCAAGTAGTATCACCTATATGAGACATACAGTAATCAGAGGGAGTTGAAGAGTAATCAAAGTGAGTTTAACAGCAATTAAAGTGAGTTTAACAATAATCAAAGTGAGTTTAACAATAATCAAAGTGAGTTTAACAATAATCAAAGTGAATTTAGCAATAATCAAAGTGAGTTTAACAGCAATCAAAGTGAGTTTAAAAATAATCAAAGTGAGTTTAACAATAATCAACGTGAGTTTAACAATAATCAAAGTGAGTTTAACAATAATCAAAGTGAGTTTACTGTTAAACTCATCGTGATTACTGTTAATTAAGTTTGACCAGTAATCAAAGTGAGAAAAACTTTGAGTTTAACAATAATCAAAGTGAGTTTAACAATAATCAAAGTGAATTTAGCAATAATCAAAGTGAGTTTAACAGCAATCAGAGGGAGTTGAAGAGTAATCAAAGTGAGTTTAACAGCAATTAAAGTGAGTTTAACAATAATCGAAGTGAGTTTAACAATAATCAAAGTGAGTTTAACAATAATCAAAGTGAGTTTACTGTTAAACTCATCGTGATTACTGTTAATCAAGGTGAGAAAAACGTAAATAGTCTTAAATCTTCTGTGTATATAAGCTGCTAGTATATTTATATGCACAAGACCAAGTAGTATCAGCTATATGAGACAGAGAGAGAAAAGATCATGTGACGAGAGTGCATCTCCCCAGAGAAAAGACCAAGGAAGAAGATATAGAGACCCCACCTGTTGCTCGCAAGAGCGTTCATACCTCGTCGTAATACGCAACGCCGCCATGTCGACTAAACAGCCAATGACGATTCTCCATTTGGTTGTATGAGGTAGTGGGAGATTTTCTCTACAACGTCATTCGCCCATCTGCCCCCCCCCTCTCTCTCTCTCTCTCTCTCTCTCTCTCTCTCTCTCTCTCTCTCTCGCCCCAAAAGGAACGCGACCGCGCATCGCGCGTGTCTCCTTTCGGCGATCCGTTTCGCCGGTTCGTCATCACGCAAAGACGCAAACGAATTCTCACTTGGAGCCGACCTCGTCCTGTGACGAGTCACGCACGTTATTCCACGCCGTTATCCTGACGTGTCTCGTTAACCCTTTCGAAAAAGGACAAGACAGTTTTGTTCCTCGTTTTGAAAAAACTCACTTGAAGTTGACCTCGTCCTGTGACGCAAAAGGTCAAGACAGTTTTGTTCCTCGTTTTGAAAAACTCACTTGAAGTTGACCTCGTCCTGTGACGCAAAAGGTCAAGACAGTTTTGTTCCTCGTTTTGAAAAACTCACTTGAAGTTGACCTCGTCCTGTGACGCAAAAGGTCAAGACCGTTTTGTTCCTCGTTTTGGAAAAAAACTCACTTGAAGTTGACCTCGTCCTGTGACGCAAAAGGTCAAGACCGTTTTGTTCCTCGTTTTGGAAAAAAAATCACTTGAAGTTGACCTCGTCCTGTGACGCAAAAGGTCAAGACCGTTTTGTTCCTCGTTTTGGAAAAAAAATCACTTGAAGTTGACCTCGTCCTGTGACGCAAAAGGTCAAGACCGTTTTGTTCCTCGTTTTGGAAAAAAAATCACTTGAAGTTGACCTCGTCCTGTGACGCAAAAGGTCAAGACCGTTTTGTTCCTCGTTTTGGAAAAAAAATCACTTGAAGTTGACCTCGTCCTGTGACGCAAAAGGTCAAGACCGTTTTGTTCCTCGTTTTGGAAAAAAAATCACTTGAAGTTGACCTCGTCCTGTGACGCAAAAGGTCAAGACCGTTTTGTTCCTCGTTTTGGAAAAAAAATCACTTGAAGTTGACCTCGTCCTGTGACGCAAAAGGTCAAGACCGTTTTGTTCCTCGTTTTGGAAAAAAAATCACTTGAAGTTGACCTCGTCCTGTGACGCAAAAGGTCAAGACCGTTTTGTTCCTCGTTTTGGAAAAAAACTCACTTGAAGTTGACCTCGTCCTGTGACGCAAAAGGTCAAGACCGTTTTGTTCCTCGTTTTGGAAAAAAAATCACTTGAAGTTGACCTCGTCCTGTGACGCAAAAGGTCAAGACCGTTTTGTTCCTCGTTTTGGGCAAACTCATTTGAAGTTGACCTCGTCCTGTGACGGGTCACGCAGGTTATTCTACGCCGTTATCCTGACGTGTCTCGTTGACCTTTTCGCAAAAGGACAAGACAGTTTTGTTCCTCGTTTTGGGCAAACTCATTTGAAGTTGACCTCGTCCTGTGACGCAAAAGGTCAAGACCGTTTTGTTCCTCGTTTTGGACAAACTCATTTGAAGTTGACCTCGTCGTGTGAAGGGTCACGCAGGTTATTCTACGCCGTTATCCTGACGTGTGTCTCGTTAACTCTTCCGAAAAAGGACAAGACAGTTTTGTTCCTCGTTTCGGAAAAAAATCGACGAGCTTTTACACCAAAAGCCGCGGGCCTCCCCCTCTTTTCACTTTCACCCTTACGAAAAATAATCGCGATTATTCCAAATCGCTGTTTTTAATTTTTTTATCAACACGACGAGGGATGAAAATTATTTATCGGTTCCATTTACAAGGCAGTTTTCTGCTCGAGTGATTATTCTTTAAAAAAAATCTTTTTTGTTTCATTTTAATTTTTTTTATTATCAACAGTCAAGCAATAAGTGTGAAAAAAAAAATTATAAAGAGTATTGAAATTTTCGTGATAGAATATAATCGCGTAAAAGAACGAGAATAATTGAAATAAAAAATGGCTGAGACTTGATAATTATTATTTAAAAAAAATTATATAAACGAGATATGAGAGATCTCGGGAAAAATCAACGAGATTTCATAAAATTACGTGGTCGACGCGCTCAAAATCGTTTGCAATGTGTTTGGGTTTGGAGAAAAAATTGTGAAATAAATTAAAGATGAAAAAACTTCGATATATAATTAAAATATTTGAAAATAATTTCTCCGGCTCTCCCATGGATTGATAAATTTTTTATTGCCTCATGAATCGTGCGATACGATTGGAAAAAAAAAAAAAATCAACCGAACGAAAATATATCACATCGAGTACAAGGAAAGGTCGAAGGTCAAATTTTACGGATAATCATCGAGATGTCGTCGAAGACAATTCAGAACGAACACGTCAAACGACCTATGAATGCCTTTATGGTATGGTCCAGAGGTCAACGCCGAAAAATGGCACAAGAAAATCCCAAGATGCACAATTCGGAAATTTCAAAACGACTCGGAGCTGAATGGAAACTTTTGAGCGAGAGCGAGAAACGACCCTTCATCGATGAAGCCAAAAGATTGAGGTAAGCAGATGAGAGAACAGACTTAAAATTATATCGTCCCAATTTTTCCTAAATCGCAGCGTGAAATAATTCAATAATCGAATTTTCATTTTTTTTTCATTTTACCCCAAAACTTGAAAAAAAATATATATATTTTAAAGGTTTAATTATTTATGAAAAATTATTTATGATCGAACGATGAATTTTTGCTATGCCAAAGTATTTCGGAGCGTATACAGAGTGAAAACACAAATGATTAGCAAATTTTAAATGAATTTCGTAGATTTAACTTTTTACTCGAAAATTTCAACGATTATTAAAAATATTTTTTTTACACTATCGCGTGATAAATTTTTTTATAAATTTACCGTGGGGGGGAAGCAAAATATTTTAACAAATTTATAAAGAATAATAGCTGGTATAGAAATGTCAAAAATATTAATTATAATTTCGAGGACGTATTTTCGTGAAAGAATTTTGTAGATTTAACTTTTTACTCGAAAATTTCAACGATTATTGAAAATATTTTTTTTACACTATCGCGTGATAAATTTTTTTATAAATTTACCGTGGGGGGGAAGCAAAATATTTTAACAAATTTATAAAGAATAGCTCGTTATAGAAATGTCAAAAATATTAATTATAATTTCGAGGACATATTTTCGTGAAAGAATTTCGTAGATTTAACTTTTTACTCGAAAATTTCAACGATTATTGAAAATATTTTTTTTACACTATCGCGTGATAAATTTTTTTATAAATTTACCGTGGGGGGAAGCAAAATATTTTAACAAATTTATAAAGAATAGCTCGTTATAGAAATGTCAAAAATATTAATTATAATTTCGAGGACATATTTTCGTGAAAGAATTTCGTAGATTTAACTTTTTACTCGATAATTTCAAAGATTATTGAAAATATTTTTTTTACACTATCGCGTGATAAATTTTTTTACAAATTTACCGTGGAGGGGAAGCAAAATATTTTAACAAATTTATAAAGAATAGCTCGTTATGGACATGTCAATAATATTTTTTATATATATATATTTTTGTATTCTTCATAATACACACATATATATATATACAAAATGCGTATAAGCATTGAAGCTCTATTGTTGCATGCAAATTGAAACAATTGAGACGCAAATAGAGTTGGCCCTTTATTCTACTACAATAACGCTAATTATTAGCGTCTATTATTCATATGACAACTAGCACTTTAGCTACTTTAGTTAATCACAGAACAAAAGTTATAAAGATTTATCCGCTGTGCATATATATTGTATTTGTAAATATATTCATAATAGAGAAAATATCGTAATTTTCCCTAATATGAAGCGATTAGTCATCACACGGAAAGCTCCAAATTTATATAATTTAATACACCCCGAGAGATTGTTAAAGGACGCTATATATAGCACACTGTCAAAGCTCCCCTTTTGGGAAAATTTAAAAAAAAAAATCTATTCCTTTTTATAGTTGAAACAAAAAAAGAGAATTCCGAAATTAAATACCCCAATACACCCACATATATATATATATATATATAAAATGCGTACAAGCATTAAAGGTCTATTTGTTTCATGCAAATTGAAACAATTGAGACGCAAATAGGGTTGGCTCTTTTTACTATAATTACACAGAACAAAATTTATAAAAATTTATCCGCGGTGCATATACATTGTAAATATATTCGTAATAGGAAAAATATCGTAATTTTCTCTAATGAAGCGATTAGTGAGACTGAAAAAGCTCCAAATTTATATAATTTAATACACTCCGAGAGAGTGTTAAAGCACGCTATATATATATAAAGAACGCTATATATATATATATAGCGTGCTTTAACACTCTCTCGGGGTGTATTAAATTATATAAATTTGGAGCTTTCCGTGTGTTTATATATATAAATATATAGGACAAAGTTTCGAATCGACGATTCTCTGAGCAGATAAGTCTCTATATTGTGCGATTAAGATGTGGTTTTTTTTTTTTTTTTCTCGGGTCTAATTGCCCTTTAGTCACGAATACTCGAGTAAAATTATTGCATTGGGGGTGATGCATAGACGAGAGATTGAAAGAGGCTGAGGGGAGATTGAATACTCTATAATACGGTACATTGTCATACTGATGTTAAGGGCGTGCTGCTCCGTCGTGGGGCTAAGGGTAGATGGTAGTGAAGGGGTGGGGGAGAGAGAGAGAGAGAGAGAGAGAGAGAGAGAGAGAGAAAGGACCAAGTATTATTTTTATTGGGGTGAGCTGGGCTAGCGATAGTTTGTATTACCAACCCTGAAAACTTAATCACTGTTATGAGCTCATTCAGCTGACTGAGCACACACCGTCCTCTATATGGAACAAATCGTAGGGAGGAGGGGGAAGGGGGGACTTATCATCCCCTTAAATATTACGCTTAATATTAACACCACGCACTTGTCTTTTAATATTATAAACGTCAAGGAAACAATTTTTTACATGCCTTATGATTTTTTGACACCACTTGAGCGTTTTGAGAGGGTCTTGGCAGTCTTGGGAGAGTCTTGAGAGGGTCTTGGGAGTGTCTTGGCAAGAATCTTGCCAAAACTTCTGTAAGACTCTTGGGAGTCTTCGGAGGGTTTGGGAGAGTCTTGGGAGTCTTGGAAGAGTCTTGAGAGTCTTGGGAAAGTCTTGGGAGAGTGTTGGGAGAGTCTTGGGAGGGTCTTGGCAAGACTCTTGGCAAGAATCTTACCATAACTTCTGTAAGACTGTTGGGAGTCTTGGAAGAGTCTTGAGAGGGTCTTGGCAAGACTCTTGGCAAGAATCTTACCATAACTTCTGTAAGACTGTTGGGAGTCTTGGAAGAGTCTTGGCAAGACTCTTGGCAAGAATCTTACCATAACTTCTGAAAGACTCTTGGGAGTCTTCGGAGGGTTTGGGAGAGTCTTGGGAGTCTTGGAAGAGTCTTGTGAGTCTTGGGAGAGTCTTGGGAGGATCTTGGAAGAGTCTTGGGAGGGTCTTGCCAAGACTCTTGGCAAGAATCTTGCCAAAACTTCTGTAAGACTCTTGGGAGTCTTCGGAGGGTTTAGGAGAGTCTTGGGAGTCTTGGAAGAGTCTTGTGAGTCTTGGGAGAGTCTTGGAAGAGTCTTGAGAGTCTTGGGAGGGTCTTGGGAGAGTCTTGGCAAGACTCTTGGCAAGAATCTTGCCAAAACTTCTGTAAGACTCTTGGGAGTCTTCGGAGGGTTTAGGAGAGTCTTGGGAGTCTTGGAAGAGTCTTGTGAGTCTTGGGAGAGTCTTGGAAGAGTCTTGAGAGTCTTGGGAGGGTCTTGGCAAGACTCTTGGCAAGAATCTTACCATAACTTCTGAAAGACTCTTGGGAGTCTTCGGAGGGTTTGGGAGAGTCTTGGGAGTCTTGGAAGAGTCTTGTGAGTCTTGGGAGAGTCTTGGGAGGATCTTGGAAGAGTCTTGGGAGGGTCTTGCCAAGACTCTTGGCAAGAATCTTGCCAAAACTTCTGTAAGACTCTTGGGAGTCTTCGGAGGGTTTAGGAGAGTCTTGGGAGTCTTGGAAGAGTCTTGTGAGTCTTGGGAGAGTCTTGGAAGAGTCTTGAGAGTCTTGGGAGGGTCTTGGGAGAGTCTTGGCAAGACTCTTGGCAAGAATCTTGCCAAAACTTCTGTAAGACTCTTGGGAGTCTTCGGAGGGTTTAGGAGAGTCTTGGGAGTCTTGGAAGAGTCTTGTGAGTCTTGGGAGAGTCTTGGAAGAGTCTTGAGAGTCTTGGGAGGGTCTTGGCAAGACTCTTGGCAAGAATCTTACCATAACTTCTGAAAGACTCTTGGGAGTCTTCGGAGGGTTTGGGAGAGTCTTGGGAGTCTTGGAAGAGTCTTGTGAGTCTTGGGAGAGTCTTGGGAGGATCTTGGAAGAGTCTTGGGAGGGTCTTGCCAAGACTCTTGGCAAGAATCTTGCCAAAACTTCTGTAAGACTCTTGGGAGTCTTCGGAGGGTTTAGGAGAGTCTTGGGAGTCTTGGAAGAGTCTTGTGAGTCTTGGGAGAGTCTTGGAAGAGTCTTGAGAGTCTTGGGAGGGTCTTGGCAAGACTCTTGGCAAGAATCTTACCATAACTTCTGAAAGACTCTTGGGAGTCTTCGGAGGGTTTGGGAGAGTCTTGGGAGTCTTGGAAGAGTCTTGTGAGTCTTGGGAGAGTCTTGGGAGGATCTTGGAAGAGTCTTGGGAGGGTCTTGCCAAGACTCTTGGCAAGAATCTTGCCAAAACTTCTGTAAGACTCTTGGGAGTCTTCGGAGGGTTTAGGAGAGTCTTGGGAGTCTTGGAAGAGTCTTGTGAGTCTTGGGAGAGTCTTGGAAGAGTCTTGAGAGTCTTGGGAGGGTCTTGGCAAGACTCTTGGCAAGAATCTTGCCAAAACTTCTGTAAGACTCTTGGGAGTCTTCGGAGGGTTTGGGAGAGTCTTGGGAGAGTCTTGGAAGAGTCTTGAGAGTCTTGGGAGAGTCTTGGAAGAGTCTTGAGAGAGTCTTGGGAGAGTCTTGGCAAGACTCTTGGCAAGAATCTTGCCAAAACTTCTGTAAGACTCTTGGGAGTCTTCGGAGGGTTTGGGAGAGTCTTGGGAGAGTCTTGGAAGAGTCTTGAGAGTCTTGGGAGGGTCTTGGCAAGACTCTTGGCAAGAATCTTGCCAAAACTTCTGTAAGGCTCTTGGGAGTCTTCGGAGAGTTCGAGAGGGTCTTGGGAGTCTTCGGAGAGTTTGAGAGGGTCTTGGGAGTCTTAGCAAGACTCTTGGCCCTTGAAAAGAGTCTTGGCAAGACTCTTGGCTCTTGAAAAGAGTCTTAGAAAAACTGCCCAGTAGTCTTGCAGAGGACTCTTTCAGGACAAGTCTTTCAAGACCCTCCCGAGAGACTCTTCCGCGACTCTCCCAAGACTCTCCCAAGACTCTCCCAAGAGTCTCGCACTCGCGGGGGAGAGAACAAAAAATATATATTGTCCAGCAAGGGGGAGGCCTTGAATTTGAGGTCGCGAAAAAGTTTTCATCACCCTCGGCATTATTTCAATTCAAAATATAAGAGAAAAATATATATTAAGAAATAAATGGATGAAGAATGGAAAGAAAACTAGACCCGTATATATACATACATATATATATATATATATACCATCAGTAATAAGTATACATAGAAAGAAGAACCGGAAAAGACTTTGTGCCGGTGATACCAAATCCATTTTTACGGGGACGGAGGTCGTAAAATAAAAAGCAGGATGATAAAGTCGTTCCCGCGTTGGAGCAGCCTTTGCTCTGCGAGTTGATTCGATATATATATATACATACATATATATATATACATAGGCAGAGAAACGTTGAGGCCGCCCTGTCACTGGCCCGACGTAATCTGTCCGTTCGTTCACGGGGACTCACAATGTGGCCCTCGAGATAACAAATAAAGCCCCATTGTCGCAATTGTGTGGATTTAAAAGGATTTGCGCCTCGCTTCTCCACCGCCCGCGTCCACACTCGCTGGTGGTGGTGGTGCTGCTGCTGCTGGTCGACCGTCGGATCCCTTCGCTCGCCCACCCTCAGGGCCTCTTCGCGCGACTCTCTTCTCACCCTCACATGCCGCCTAGCGCGCGCCTAGCGCTACACGCAACCTCTTCTTTGCTGCTAGCTTCCGTTTTCTCCCTCGCCCCCACTTTTGCCGTCCACCCATCGTTATATATATACATGTATGTGTATATATATACATGTATATATATATATATATATATATATATATATATATATATATATATATATAAATAGCCAGAGCATCAATGCGTTAACTATATGGTACTGCGTCATATCCCCGGAACGACTGTCACATCAGCAAAGCACAACGGAATGTCCATCCCATGATAAATCGTAAGATCGTTTTAACTTTATCCCATCTCACGGTTTTCTCACGAATTTAACATAAATGTGGTATATATGCTTCGTTAATTCGCCAAATTAACGCAAAATTATATTTACAAAGTTTGATCTTATTCCATTTTATTTTATATATTTGTTATTATTTACGTATTTTATTTATTTATTTGTTATTATTTACGTATTTTATTTATTTATATATTATTATTTACTTATTTTATTTATTTATATATTATTATTTAGGTATTTTATTTATTTATTTTTATATGTATATATGCTTCGTTAATTCGCCAAATGAACGCAAAATTATATTTACAACGTTTATATACAGATACCATAAATAATTTATACGTGTTCGTAGAATTTCTGATAGCGTTTCGTTTCTTTGCTTGAATAATCTACCGAGATTAAGGTTTCGTCTTTTTTCCACGATATTTATTTTGTATTTATCTCGAAGTATATATATATATATATATATATATATATATATATATATATATATAAAAAAGGTAAATAGAAAATAAATATAATAGAATCGATGTCGATTTCAACAGGTATAAATAGTGACAAAAACGTTACGATAAATCCTCGACATAATTTATTAAAAGAGCCCTGAAATAATTTATTTATTCGGGGCTAATAAAATCTGAAAATTACACGCGTTTCTCTCAAAATAATAATTATAAACATTAGTGAGTACAAAAGTCTATTAATAAATTTTCTTCCGTGTTATCGCAATAAATTTTATAAAAAGATAAAAGAATTAACCGAAGTAACAATTTCACTCCATTATTCTTCGGTCGTAACGATACACTTTTTATATATATATATATATATATATACAAGCATATATATATATATTGCTTTTTGTAACTCTCGTAATATGTCCTGTAGCTTTGCGTTTTCCACTGTGCAAGATATAAAGAGACACTATGTTTATCGCGGCAAATGTGTGAATTCTAAAGATTACGCGCTCTATGTTTATGCATTTATGCTGAATTATTGTCGCGGGGCTTTACACCACTGTTCATGCTGATTTACGCATTGTGCTATCTACTGGGACACGCTGTCCTGGAATTATTATTTCGCTCTCTCTTTCCCTCTCTCTCTCTCTCTCTCTCTCTCTCTCTCTCTCTCTCTCTCTCTCTCTCTCTCTCTCTCTCTCTCTCTCCCACTACGATTCTTGAAAGAATTAAACTGTGTCCAAACTGCTGCCGAGTTTCATGACTTTTTTCAAGTATTCGTATAAAAATGGACACAAATTTGTACTTTAATTACGCAATAGCCATAGACAGTTAACTAATGAGAGGTCAAAGTTCGCAATCTCTGTTATAATAATCTACGATTAGTTTGGGTTTGGGTTAACTAATGAGAGTTAACTAATAGTTAACTAATGAGAGGTCAGAGTTCGCAATCTCTGTTATAATAATCTACGATTAGTTTTTTGTTTTTTCGTCAATGAGCGTTAATTGCGACACTGAAAAAAAATTTGAGAATATAAAAGAAGAAAAAAAAAAAAAAAAAACGACAATATTATAAATTTAACAAAATTTTCATTTATTTTCCAAGAGACAAATTTTATGATGAATTTTTTTTTAAAATATCATACCGAGAGAGTGTATTTCAAGCTGGTCTTATCAACGAAAAAGAAAAAAAAAAAAAAAAAAATCGCGAGCTCTTTGCACATAGTCCTTTCTTATATAAAACCTGGTGTAAAGTACACAGAGAGGGAGGGGGGGGGGGAGAGAAAGAGAGAGAGAGAGAGAGAAAAGGAGGGACAGAGAAGGAGAAGGAGAGGGAGAGAGAGAAGGAGAAGGAGAAGGAGAAGAAGAAGAAGAAGAAGAAGAAGAAGAAGAAGAAGGAGAAGGAGAAGGAGAGAGAAGGAGAGAGAGAGAGAGAAGGAGAAGGAGAAGGAGAGAGAGAGAGAGAAGGAGAGAGAGAAGGAGAGGGAGAGGGAGGGAGAGAGAGAGAGAGAGAGAGAGAGAGAGAGAGAGAGAGAGAGAGAGAGAGAGAGAGAGAGAGAGAGAGAGAGAGAGAGAGAAGGAGAAGGAGGGAGAGAGAGAAGGAGAGAGAAGGAGAAGGAGGGAGAGAAGGAGAGAGAGAGAGAGAGAGAGAGAGAGAGAGAAGGAGAAGGAGAAGGAGGGAGAGAGAGAAGGAGAGAGAAGGAGAAGGAGAAGGAGAGAGAGAAGGAGAGAGAGAAGGAGAGAGAGGGAGAGAGAGAGAGAGAGAAAGAGAGAGAGAGAGAGACGAATACGCAGAGTATTTTTTTTTTCCTTCTTTTATCTCTCTATGTGGAAGGCGAAGCATAAATAAGGGCAGCGCTTGTGCGCCGTCCTGGTTACATAATGGAGTATATTATGCTCGCGAGATACCGAGTCTGTGCACCCCCCAATGTCCTCCCACCCCTCTGTGTGTGTGCACAAGATATTTACTACAAATATCTATGAGCTCACCCCCCCCCCCCCCCCACTCCCCTTATATCGCTATAGGGCGACAAACCTATCGCGATAATACGAGAGTCCCGTTTGTTAGGTAAAAAGTGTGCGAGTCTCATTTTTAGTTCTATATATATATATATATATGTATATATATGTGTGTGTGTGTGTGTGTGTGTGTGTATATAAAGATGCGATGATAAAACGTCGAATTTGACAAAGAAACGTCCCAAAAATGCAATGTCTGATTTCTTTAATCTCGTACATGATGATTTTTATCTACCCATCCTACCTCAACAGAACAAACAGAGTCTTTTTTTTTCTTATTTCTTTTTTTTTTTTGTGCTAAGAATATGATAAGATTCGGGAAGATGAGAAGAAAAAAAAATAAAAGATAAATTGTGAAAACATATTTGCTGGTATTATTTTTATTTAAAAATAATATTAAATATTATGAATTTTTTCATAGTATATATATATATATATATAGAAAAGATACTCGGAATATTTTTTTGACTGAAAAAATAGTTCGTGAATTTTTATTTAAAATTTATTTATTATTTTTTTAATATAATATTTTGCAATTTTTTTTTTTTTTTTAATTTATCAAAGTTATTAACAAATTGAAATTTTACGATAAAATTGTCTATTGGTTAAGAGTATAAATTTTTCTCAATATTGGCATTTATCAGACATTTTTTTATCAATATTCGGTGTAAATTTTTTTTTTTTTTTAATTTATCAAAGTTATTAACAAATTGAAATTTTACGATAAAATTGTCTATTGTTTAAGAGTATAAATTTTTCTCAATATTGGCATTTATCACACATGTTTTTATCGATATTCAGTGTAAATATTTTAATTTTTTTTAATTTATCAAAGTTATTAACAAATTGAAATTTTACGATAAAATTGTCTATTGTTTAAGAGTATAAACTTTTCTCAATATTCGCATTTGTGTGACACTACAATAAGCATTATAAAATAGAGATATAAAATAGAGACGTAAAAAAAAAAAAAAAAAAAAAAAGATGTACAACGGCGATGCACCCCTTCGAATAAGACTCGAGTCATTGAAAACAGGATTGTCACGAAAGCCCAAAATAACAAAACCGTAAAGTGCACTCAAGTGTGACCATAAAGAGGACATTGAATTCACGTGATCGACGTGTATCATGAATGCCCGAACCCAGCAGCTCTCTCTCTCTCTCTCTCTCTCGTTCTCTTTAACCCCAACGACACTTCATTCCACTACTTGGTCACGAAACTCATCCGACAAAATACATACGAATTTTTTCGACTTCCCCTCGAATCACCATTAGTAAAAGTATACGGTCTTTTTTTTTTTTGTTCCTCCCCACTTATCCTCTCTGTCTTGTACTCGTGATCTGCTCACTTGTAAACTCACATGGACCCTCGACAGAATCTGCGAGATAACGTCACACACCGTAACATTTATAATCTCTCTTACGTTAATCTCTTTATAAAAAAAAAAATTATACCTTATTTTTACATATCATTTAAATAAATAAAAATATTAATATAGAAAATAATAATAATTAAGAATAATTTTTTTTTTTTCAATTTTAACCAAAAAAAATTAGTTTGCAAAAATTTTTGTAACTTTGCTCTCTGATGAGATAGCGAATGTTTCCTGTGCTTATTTTAATCGCAATCGTTCAAGCTTTAAAATGCCCCTAGATTCGTTGAGTTGCCATTTTTTTAAATATTTTTTACAGATTTTTCAAATTGGACGAGCGATTTTGGAAAAAAAATCCATGCTGACCTTTGACCCCTCAGCCTTTGATTTCGTCGATTTTCGAGGTGCCTTTAGGCATAGAAATAATTCATGTATCTGCATAAAACCAACGCCATTCTCCAAGTCTGCTCGAGACGTTTTCAAAACTCCCCTTATAAATCTTAATCGGCCAAACGATTGGAAACTTATCGCAGCTTGAAAATTCCAATTTTTTGTAATTTTTAATTCTTTGATAAAAAAAAAAGTGAATTTTTTTTTCTCCCTCAATGATCCTATGGGATCGGAAATTTCCCACTGAACACGAATTCACGGCTAATTTTGGTCAAAAGCTCAAAAATTTCACATGGGAACGAAAAAAAAAATGGAATTATTTAAATTATAAATTCCCTGCATGCTGAGTAATTCCCTCATAAATTAATAAATTATTAATGCGATAAATTAATGCGTATCGTGATGATAATTTTTTTGTTTATTTGTTCCAGGACCCTCCACATGAAAGAGCATCCCGATTACAAATATCGTCCGCGCAGAAAACCAAAGTCTCTCGTGAAGAAAGAAAACAAATTTGGTTTCTCCCTTTCGCCATTGATGTCAACCGGCGATACTTTGGGAAATATATCGAGAGGTTTGCTGCCAGCCCTGACAGTGGCACCACCGGCCCATCATCCCTTACTTGGCCAGCACGAGGATCATCTCAAAATTCCACGTTTTTTTCCTCCCTTTCCATACCCCCTCTACCCCATTCAGCAAAAATTAGGGGATGATTTTAACGGTGGTAAACTCGCGGCGGATCTTGCCTTCCAGGCGATTTACGGAACCGGAACATTTTATTCGAGTCATCAGACAATTGCTGCGACATGGCCTGGTCTGTCAAGTTCGTCATCGTGCATTCAACCAAATTGTGGATGTCCTTCAAGTTTGTCAAAAGATTTAAAGAGGTCAACAGGTTACGTGATTCAAGGGAGTAAGCCAAACGATGATCGGGCATTGGGAAATTCGGTAAAATCAGCGGATGATGATGACGATGATCGTTATCAAGTTGACGAGACGAGAGATTCATCGACGAGATTTGAGTATCGGTATCGAAAACATAACGATCCTCTT